>NJDD01001423.1:72720-124808 GCA_002245505.1 Calephelis nemesis | reverse complement strand
TATATATATATATATATATATATAAATCTTCATCTTTGAATTACTTTATCTATTTAAAAAACATCAAAATCCGTTGTGTAGTTTTAAAAATTTAAGCATACAAAGGGCAGAGAAGCGACTTTATTTTATACTATGTAGTAATAGGTCACCAATAGACATACGGAATAATAATTTTATATTATGTGTAGATAATTCTCATTTCTTTGTTGTACGTGGGTTTGGGGTTATTATTTAATATTCTGACGCATGATCGTAGCTCAATACTCAATATTCTCGCTCACGTGTGTACGTGAAAGATTTGCAAACAACGTGATTGCGGGGTTCTTTTGTCCCGTGTTGGCTATTTGGAATAAAAATCGGTTTAGGTGGTGAGAGGGTTAACGTTTTGAGGTGGAATTGAAAGCGTTAAGTAATTTATGGGTTTCTAGACATTCATGGTGACATTTTCCATAGGTGGTAAATACGAATATATTTCGAACAAAAATATATTTTTGAAGGGAAAACTTCTTTAGCAGTGATGCGCACTTTTTTTTGGAATGGGTAAAAACTTCTAAACTCGCATCAGGACACGACCTGATCGATAATTCGTAAGACAAAGAGATAATAAAACCGCTGTACGTTATTGCCGCATTTCATTCTGTGATTTTCGTTTCACCAGCTAGTAATTTTATTTACTTGAACCATGCGGTGAGCTAGCTTGAAGAGCTAACAACGCGCGATATATATTTTATTGTTCGCGAACAAAATTAATTAAAGGCACATTGTATTTTACCACATGAATGATAGTATAGCACTGATAAATATAACAGTTTTTGCGATATTATTCCTTAACTATTAGAAAACATCTAAAATTTACACTCTTAACATTTAAGTTTTCACTTCTGCCGTCACTCCCAGAGTCGTCTGCAGCCCGTTGATCAACCCTTGCGAAAGTTATACAAACTGCTTTGCCATATGTTTTCTTTTATTTCTTTTGAAGACGACGGTCCTATTCAAAGTGCTTTAACTTTAGATAAATAAATAAATTTCCCTGGACAAGTTACACAAATTGAATCAAACCCAAAGTAAGCAAATTAAAGTCAGCAAACAACGATACTAATATATAGAACTATTTAAATCGATACTAGAATAAACTTAATAAACACTCAGACCCGGAAATGCAGACATCCAAAACATCACACAAATGCCAGCTCCCGTCAGGAATCGAACCCGAGCCTCGGGGTTAGTCTGTGTAGTTAGGCGTGTACGCTAACCACTCGACCAACAAGTTGGTCGTTGGTAATAATGGAATACATTTAAAACTTAGAGAACCACGATCGATTAGCATTTATGAAACTTTTATTTGTTTTAATAACTTACCTTTCTTCTAACGCGGGCAGTCCATTAGCAAAGCTTCATCCCTAAAATCGCTTCCGAAGGTCGGATTAGTGAAGCTTATGAAGACTTAGGAGTTTCTTCAACTAGGTTAGAGCTATTTGTTTCTTTAGTAACGACTAGCTTTCCTGTAGATCTCAAACTTGGTGTTAAAATATATTTAGTGTGAACTAGCTAACCCGTCACACTTTGTTTCGTCTCAAAAAAATAATAATTAATAATGTTAAATTTATGCTACCAATAAGTTTTCTATGGTTCTACTAAAGTTTTTTTTGTAAAATTGATAAAAGCTAAAAATTGTGGAATTGTTTCATCCTTTTACATGTAATGAAATGACCAAGAGAAATATGTAAAAATTGTTAGCCGGACAGAAAAAGAGTGGTGTTATAAGTTTCACCCACCCCCTCTCTCTCTCTGTGAGTGTGTGTATCTGTGTCATCACAACTTCTAAAGAAATGGACCGATTTCAATGCGGATTTTTTTGTTTCATATGGTTCTTAGCTACATTACGTATAGGCGATACATATTTTTAGAGGTTATAAAAAAAAACAATTTTATTATATACCAAGATAGCATAGTAAACTAGCATAGTAAACTAGCATAGTAAACATAATAAACTATGGTGTAGGGATGTGACAACTCTAGTACTCGTTTACATTTTTAAATGCAATTATTACAACTGTTATATTTACCTCTGACGTCAGTAATCGGTACTGTCGTGTTTTAATTTGGACGATATGGTTGCCGGTTAACTTATTTAAATGCGTAAGGCTTGGCATCACCGTCTCAAGCTGGGAAAGGATAGTTAACGTCATGAGTGGCAATAGGCGACCTATAACATCTGAGATAATTCAAAATTGCCATACTTTGCTGATTTTGCTAAACTTTGTTTTATCATGGTAGTCATTTTTGCGCAATCAGTAAACTAATTTTAAGTTATAGCTATCTTCTCTTATTGAAAGTCTTAGAAAGAGACAAAACATGTTATTGGCATCAGATTAGTTACATGATATTTTTACAGGCGTTCAATCTATTACTCGGAATAAGTTGATGAAAAATATCATATTATAAGTCCGGACTAATCTAAAATTATAAAATTTACTTTACTTCTATAAAATGTTCTATCTCTTTTGTTTTGTTTAATCACTACATAGTATAAAACACTCGCTTCCTCTGTCCCTATTGTTGAGGTCTATCAATAAAACAAATCTTGCTTATATCTTCAAATATATTTACTGATTCAAAATTGTACGACGACTGCGGCCTAGCGCCAATTGTGTCATATTTATACAATCTTATCTATCAACATCGAAACTTCTTTTACCGGTCAACATAACATTCAAGCGGATATTCAGATAATTAAATTAACAATATCAGTACCGGCGATTACTTTATGACAAAAACAAATGGTTTAAATAATAGCTAAAATAAATACTTGATTAATAAATACAATCCGATGTACAACTAAGACAACATGGTATAATTTAATATAATAAGTAGTACACTCGATACATTCATGATTGCCAACATGATATAATTTAGTATAATAAGACAGATAATATACTGGATACATTCATGATTGCCAACACTATGTACCTTTGTATGCTTAAATCTTTAAAACTACGCAACGGATTTGGATGCGGTTTTTTTTAATAGATAAAGTATTTAAAGAGGAAGGTTTATATCATGTATATTTTATACCCGTGCAAAGTTGGGGCGGGCCGCTAGTTTGATATAATTTTAAAATTAAATAAGTTGAATTTGTGAACAGTAAATTACCACCAATGTCGTCGCCTACTTTTGTTAGGTTACGTCTATACTTGTAGGCATCTATTATCACTGCATCACGAAGGTGAGCTAGGAAAATGGATTGGAAAAAGGGATGGATTTTAGAACCAAAGCAATTCTGTGACAAAATAAAACATTACACACATTTTTTATGATTCTTAAAAATATTGAAACGTATTCCGTTTGAGAGGTACCAATAAATTGAATTGAAAGATATCCTATCGAAGTTTTAACCAGACCATTAGACGTAACCGCCACATGTCCGAGTGAGCTATGCCCAAGTCAGCATCCAGACTGTCATCTCCGCGCTCACGAGAAATGACATTTTCGACATCCGACAGAGAGCGTTCGAGTGTAAATTATGTGCCTTGCCGGAATAAATGTCACTCGTCCGCGTTCCAACGTTGTGGAGCCACGAATAATCCAGGGTCGTGGATGTCCCGATGTCCATAACTTTAACCTAGTAAAAACAATTATGGTTTTGTAGATGACCTATACGTCAAGACACTGAATACAAGATCAGAAAGCAATCGTGTATTATTTAATACTCGTAAACTTTATAGACGTGTCATTTATTTACTTATATATAATTTCATTTTACAAACTTCGCAAAAAAGAGGAGGTCATAATTTATGTTCGACTGCTATAATGAATAAATTTTTATGAGTGTTAATTGATTTTGCTGTCTGAAACAATTTTAAAAAATCTTTAATTTGAAAAAAAGCCGCACTTCCAAGTTGGACACATTGCAACAAAGTCTGGATCTGGTGATGGAGTTCTATGGAAATCGAGGTAAATTCCTGATTTTTGTGCAAATAGAGTATTTATTAACAAAAATCGAAGTCGGTTTTTTGCAGTTTTACGGCCATTAAAATCAAAAAAATATTTAATTACAATTTTTTAATTCTTTGGAACATTTTCATCATTTTTCGAAACACTGGGGTACGTTTTAAAATGTTTATGAATGACTAGTAATCCATCACACTTTACACTGATTGTTGTCAATTTTACCTTTCCTTGTTGTTAAATCTTTAGAGTACCTACGACATAATCGTGTTTCAAATTAGAGTTTAAAGTAGGTGAACTTATTGTTTAGCTGAAAAAATCTACATGTTTGCTTTTTTACAAAAATGAAAATACCGCATCCGTGTTTACATAATATATCCGTGGCACTGCATGGGCATCTGGAATCCAAACTAGAATTTCAATCATCATCTATGGGATGTGGACGACTACTCTTACGGACGTTTGATGTTCTTGTGCCACCGGACTTGATTCCAGTTTATGGGAATTGGAAAATAACGTGAGCGTTTTACGAAGTTGTAGTTCAATTCAACTGGAAGTAATTGGACATGTTCACTATATTTCAGACATGTGCGTCTAACCATTTGAATGTTCTGAAATAATAAACATTTATATTTTATTTTATTTTTGTATTATGCATTTTTGTATCTACCTCCAAAGGTCTTATTGGTAATGATCCAGCAGATTAATGAAAGAATTATAATTATAATTATAATAAACATAAAAATATAGGTTAAAAACTTTAAATGAACCTGTATCTACGTGACGTAGCTAAAAACCGTCTCATTGACGTCATCTTTCAAACAAAATGGCAACAAAATTAGACCATTCAATCAAAAGCTATGTTTCTACACACACAGATACACACACATGTCTAAAGAGCAGCCCTCTTTTTGATATCTCATAATGAAAATAAAATAAAAATGTCGTGTGTTAAAATTATATTTTTAGAAAGGTTACAGGTTCAAATCCTGTCTGGGGCGAAATTTTCTCTTTCTTTAAAATTTATATATATTTTTAGAGTTAAATTAGTAGTTAGAAGTAGTCTTCTAACTGCAATGTTACAGTTTTACTTTAAAAATTTGAAGTTGAGTGTTAAAATTTTGTAAACAAAAATTGCAAATGCAATGGATTTAGCCTGTACTGAACAAATAATTTATTTACACTTTCAACGGCCTGTAAAACTAACAGATGCTAAATTTAATTTATGACTTCTAAATTATTGTGTCTAGACAATTCTTTCGTTCGAAGTTTTGGTAAAAGTATCAAATACGATAAAAGGATTTATGTAATAGTATGTATTTACATTAAGCTCGATTTTTAATGATATATCAGGAACTTTTAACGATATATCGGGAAGAAAAGAATGTTGAATTATGTTAATTTATTAAGAGGTACTAGATATATAAAGAAATTGTTGGAATCAGTTTTTGAAGTTTTAGGCTAAGAACTCAACGAGTGGTTTCCAGCCTCACCTGCCGCGGCCGTGTAACTACGGTTTTATTTCAAAACTCCACAGAGACCTATAATTTGAGCAGTCACACAGCCTACGCGGTCGAAATCATCGTTCGCAAACCTGTACGTTTGTACCGGGCGGGCGACCGGTGCCAAGGGAACTGCAAACAACCGCGAGCGCTGCGGGTGTAAAACGCGTCGTGAAATGTGATCTTACTTTTTGTATATAAGTCTACACTACAGAAGCCACGGGCCCGCAAACGCGGCAGGCACAGATGAAAAATTGCTACGTGAGTTCTTAGGTAAAAAGTTCAAAATTTGATTTCAACAATTTCTTTAGGGCCACTTGCACATTCCCGGGTTACATTTGACACTGAGTTAAACTGTCAAATATAAGGTGATTTAACCCGAGTTGGACGTTAACTCAATGTTAAAGACTTAAACCAGGAACGTGTAAGTGGCCCTTAGATATCTACCTGTTAATAAATTAGCATACTTCATAATTATTTCCTACTACTGCATTTGATAACTTGGTTCTGATACATTTGGTAATTACTTAGGCTATTAGTTGGTGTCCTTGTTTTATAGGATATATATAGCTTTTATAGGATATGGTCGTGAAATTATTTTTAACTGCACCACCTGCACACGTAACTACACCAATATACAACTTATTACAGCAATAGATATGCTAAAGCCAACATTAGTATATACTATTTTTGCCATCTACCCGAAAAATGGCAACTTTAGAAAAGATTTAGTTTTTCCTGCTCGACAGTTACTGTCACTTTTTACCGAAAGGGCAGCAAAATACTATTTTAGCACCTGAAAAGCATTAGCCGATTGTTAGTTCCTTGTCTGTTTTAACTAAGTAATTATCGTTAAGGCCCGCCACATATATTCGGAATTAAATAACGGAATTCTATTACGAAAAAATCTCAAACACAACAAACTCATACATCGTATCACTACATAGTATATAAAAAAGTCTCTTCCTCTGTCCCTATGTCCGTGATGCTTAAATCTTTAAAACTACGCAACGGATTTTGATGCGGTTTTTATTATAAAGATATATTTTATAATACATATTTTTAATATAAGATAAATAAAGTAATTGAAGAGGAAGGTTTATATATATATATACTTCATAACCGTACAAAGCCGGGGTGGGCCGCTAGTATATATTAAATGAAGCTCCATTTCCTTTCATCATCGCATCATATCTCAACCGATAGACAAATTTCGATCATTAGTTTTTAAGTTAAGGTTCTTATGAAGAGAAAAATCGGGAAAATTGCAGGTCAACCAAAAATAACGATATTTTAATTTTTATCAATCCAAACTTTTAGTAGCTTTTAAAATTAAGCGATACGTAATTCTTTGGGTCGGCTAGACTTAAATGTATAAAAATGTTTTCCATTTTCACGGTAATTATAACACGCCTGAACGGATGGACCAATTTTGATAGTCCTGTTTTGTTGAATTATTCGAAGCTGGGACGAGATAGATATGAAAATAAAACAGCTTTTTATAGTTAGACTAGGACAATGTCTGTCGTATCTGTATATGAGTAAAACACAAAAAGAATTTTTTTTACGGAGTTTGTATGTATTCGCTAAATGCTGAATTCCGTAAGAAAATTCCTAACGTTTGTGGTGATCCTTAAACTCATACTATTCGAGGTCAACGTCTTCAGTATTACGTTCAAACTATGAATTTTCAAATCCAAAACCACCCTTTATTTTGTAAATTAAGCCATTAGCGCCGGCAAAAACAAGTTAAATTATCTAGTAGGAAGCAATGTCTTCTGCAAATGCACGCTGCAATTAGTTTCTATTTTATAGCGGAGAACTCGACTAAATTGGCGATTGCGAAAGAGTCGTCAAATTTAGTGCCAAGAACTTGGCGTATACACAGATCTAATTAGTTGGTTTTTTACGTAGTATTCATTGCACTTATCGTTTTATGTTATGAACAGACAGATGGATTTCCTGATGGTAAGAAATTCACGCAGCCTAGAGGCAACAAAGGTGGTAATGCTGCGTTGCCAATCTGGACCGGGACGTTAGGCCTCAAACAAAAGTAAGACAACCGGCTACCTTTCTCTCCGAACCGGATCACGTCGTCGGCAAGGGCTGATATTACGGCGGCAGGAGCGAGTCGCTGCGTAACTCTACCACCTAGTTAGATGTCACGGTGTTAGTACGGTACGGTACGCCTATGCTCGCCTTGTACGTGCTGCCTGGCAGGAAGTCATATGTGTATTCTGCAAATGAGCCCGGGCCAACACGGGTTATGTATTAAATTTATCGAAGCATAAGCTTTATTCATAATATCTTCACACTAAGTCCCTTGCAGGGTATGCAGAGAACATTAATTGCCAGGAACCATGATCCTTGCAGATCTGTCTGTCTGTACCTTTTTCCATACTTTACACTTTTAAATAACATCCTACTTACATACGAATATGCTATATAAGATTAAAATAGGCTACAAGTATTTTGATATATTTAAGCAAATAAATAGATCAGATCTTGGGAAATGACATAGACAACGTTTGAAAAAAAGTGTCTTTACACCCATATCCCCGCAGAGATAGGCAGAGGCACAACGAGGGCACCACGACTAGCCGAAGACACTAAGTCCCACAATGTGATAGGTGGCAGCCAACCGGGCACATATGTCCAATCCCTTTTTTTATTAGAAAATTGGTAAAACCCAAGTATTCTTTAATTCAGACAGAATTTAATTTGGTTTTAACGTATTGCTAAGGGAGAGCGCAATTTTATTACGTAGCTGAGGCTGCGAGAAAAAAAGTATTCTTAAAATTATTTAACACGCATGCAGCTAAAGCAATGAACGTATTTGATTAAGGCTAATAACTGGTATCAAAATTCTGTACCTTTGATATAGGCTTGGCACCGGTACCGCATCAAAAACGTGTTACTGACTCTGAATTCCGGTTCCGTCCCGTTGTCATTAAGCACATACCTCTACAAACACCGATAAACATTTGTACGTAATAAATATACCTGTTAAAAACGTGTCTTTTGTCTCGTCTCCATAGAGTAAGCCATTTTTTCATGGGAGAACAAGCTTCCCGATTACATAAAAAAACCTTCTATTAAATAAATTTAAAGTGTATCAATGTGAAATGATATAAAAAAGTTCCTGTACCTTTGCTGAATATGTAGCGGATAATGATGCTTGGGATTAATTGCTTCTCATTCTAATCTCTTATGAATAATAATGTATGATGTTTTACTAATTCATCTGTATAAAATAAGAAAAAAAAGACAAGCTCACTGAGTTTCTTACCGGATCTTTTCAGTACGCGGCCGCGTTTCGTTTAGTGGTAGATTTAAGTAATATATAGACTCATTAAAAGTACCTCATGTAAAGTCTTAGTGAAATAAAAGAAATTCTTTTTTATCATAATCTAAACAAGTGCGGCGTTGCCAATTTTCGTTCTTAGGTTTACGGATCACCTAAATCTGGCAAGAAGACATCTTAAAAAAGTATTACGTAATATATTTTCTGGTAACTATAACATTGAAACAGGACCGATATAAAACCTTCAAACCAATAGTATCTGTACTAAGTCTTGTACCGGTACAAAGAGTACAGATAACGACGCCTTTCGTACCAGTATTACTACCGGTACTACCAAAGGAATTACTAAAGGTTCCCAAAAGTAACAGAACGATAATATTGAACCAGTTCCTACCTATATAAACCCTTTAAACTAATAGTATATGTACTAAGTCTGGTACTAACAGTACAGGTAACGCCTTTGGTACCGGCATTACTACCGGTACTACCAAGGGAATTACTACCGGTTCCCAAAAGTAACGGTATATCAAGCCCTTATTTTGATTGGTTAATATTGCAATGAGTGCTTTGAAATATGTGTCACCTATAAACTGTCATTGTTTTCACTGGGATAAAGTTATGGACGTCGGGATATCCACGATCCTGGATTATTCGTGGATCCACAACGTTGGAACGCGGACGAGTGACATTTATTCCGGCAAGGCACATAATTTACACTCGAACGTTCTCTGTCGGATGTCGAAAATGTCATTTCTCGTGAGTGCGGAGATGACAGTCTGGATGCTGACTTGGGCATAGCTCACTCGGACATGTGGCGGTTACGTCTAATGGTCTTGTTAAAACTTTGATAGGATATCTTCAAATTCAATTTATTGGGACATTTAAAATCACATGTGTGCTAATAATTTACAAAAGGCTATTCAGAGTGTAAAATATACTTTTATGTGATAATTGCCTGCCTCGTTGGGCGAGGGGCTAGTGTATATGCTTAACTCCACTAACCTATTATCCAATTTATTTATCGGGAGAAAAAAATAGTATCTTCACGCCCATATCCCCGAAGAGGTAGGCAGAGGCACAACCAGGGCACCCATGACTAGCCGAAGATATTAAGTCCTACAATGTGATAGGTGGCAAACCTATCGCCAACCGGGCACATTTCCAATCTCGAGCAACCTTTTTTTTTCATTAGAAAATTGGAAAAACTCAATTTTCTTTTTGTTGCCCGACCCGGGATTCGAACCCGGGACCTCAAGTCAAGTCCACAACTGAACCGCTAGACCACAGAGGCGATTTATCGGGACATTTAAAAAAACACATGTGTGCGAATATCTTACAAAAAGCTATTCGAAGTATGAAATATAACTTTTTGTGATAGTTGAACGCCTCGTTGGTCGGTATTCTCGTACGTACGTAACCAAACGTGAGGCTCGGGTTAGATTTCCATCGAGGGAAGGCATTTGTCGGATTAGAATTTACATGTCTGCATTTTCGGGTCTAAATTTATTAATGCATCTGTTTCAATATTTCTATATATTAGTGTCGTTAACTAACACCCATAACACAATTGTTATGTGATTTGTTTATTTTAAGGTTAGGCTTAATTTGTGTAACTTATCCAGCGATAACCCTATTTGTAGTAAAAGGGTACCTTTACATTTTACTTTTAAATTTCTTTATTAACGTAATAATAAATGAGTACACATTTTCTTCGCTCGCGTCTATGTAGTCAAGTTTGGGGGAGCGAGAAACACTTTTTAAAAAAATTAAAGTTTATTACTAAAACTTAATTATACAATTTGAAATATTAATATTTATAATTGTTAGAATTATATATTTAAAACGACTGAACAGAGTTGGATGCTCGAATCGAATGAATCTATAAGCTAAATGTAAAACTTACTCTGGTTCACACGCAACCTGAGATCCCTGTGAATATGATAAATGCTGTTTATGCATTTATTCTTATAGCAGGGTTCCGTGAGGCTAACATAACTATGTCGCCACGTCGTGCAATTAGTAAAAATAAAAATAATAATGTATATGATTTCTAATGAAAATAAGGTTACCTGGCATTGGATATGTGCCCGGTTGGCGATAGGCTTGCCATCTAACGCATGATGGGACTTAGTGTCTTCGGTTAGTCGTGGGTGCCCTGGTTGTGCCTCTGCCCACCTTTTCAGGGATATTGACGTGAAGATACTTTCTTACCCATTTAAAAAAAACAAGGACATCAAAATAGCGGACACTGAATCAAGTCAATGCGGTCACGTCATTTTTCGTTTCTTTGATCTTTTTAACAATATTGAGTTCGCTAAGTAGAATACCCATCTGCCTCTCTGCCAGGCAGCTGGTTAGAGGTGAGCATATATTAAAGTACAGGTCTTTATGTAATATTAATAATAATAATAACTTTATTGCCAAAAGATTAAAAAAATACAAATATCTATGAACAAGAATTTATTTAAAAGGTAATTATTATATAATAAAAAAAACTTAATTCTAAAAGAAAAACACGTTTTTGGCAAAAGGAAACAAATTCAGCTAGTGCTTCATCAGTTGCCAAGGCTGACTGTGAAACGCTGATTTTCATTTGTCCCTAGCTCTGTGCTGGCATTGGAGCTTTTTGAGTAATGTTGACGAGGTGGTAATCAATATGAAAAAAAAAATACACTATACAGATACCTTATACATATAAAAAATGCTAGTACTGGTTTGTTTGATAATGCTTTGTTACTACATTCATAGGAGTGTATATTAGTTTTATATTATATAAAATTATTTTATTTTAGATTTTTTTTCCTGTCTGTCTGTTTGTTTGTTCCGGATAATCCCTGGAACGGCTAGATCGATGTTGACGGGACTTTTGTAGGAAGGTAGCTGATGTAAAAGAAGTAACTTATGCTGTATGTTTTTGAGAAAAAAAATACAATTCGCCTAATAACTTGTCTGTTAAATCGCGGCCACAACTACTAATACACATTTTCTAATTGAGCATATCTACACCTCGGAAACCACATAGAGTAAGTAGGCCAATAAATTACCTGTTTTGATTTTGATGATTTTGATGATGATGTACAGAATCTTCCCCGGGTTGGGAGCCATTACCTTACCTATTCCTGCCGCCATGATGACTCAGTCATGTTTTATTATACCATGACGATGATCGTTACACCCATACACCAAAATAATCTATGCTATAATATTTATAATTTTAATAGATAAAGTGATTGAAGAGGAAGGTCTATGTATATATATTTTATAACCAAGCGAAGCTGGGCGGGTCGCTAGGAGCTGATATATTAAGTTGGTGTATTAGCACACCAACGTAATCCATACTATTATCTACTATAGATGCTAAAGTCTGCCGGTCTGCCTATCTACTGTATGTCTGTTGCCCTTTGACTTGCCGAATCTATTTCGATAAAATTTGATACGCATATAACTAAAGATCCCGATTCAAACAAAAATCTACTCCCAAAAGAATATGATAGGGATTAAAATTTTGTATAAAAATCGTAACTAGCTTACACTTCCGTAATCGAGGGCAAACAGCTAGAACCAAATAAAATACCACCGAATTAATCGAGAGACTTGCGTACACGTTTAACTGCACCAACCAACCTTCGATTCCCGACGAGGGCAGATAAATGTGAGATGAACATTTAGATATCTGCATTTACTGATATTAAGTATATTTATTAGTATCGTTGCTTAACACCCATAACACAAGCATATAATTTGCTTACTTTGGGGTTAGATTCAATTTGTGTGACTTGTCTAGGAATATTTATTTAAAAACAAAGACATTACTTACAGGCCATTTATATCTCATCTAAAATGCTACTTTACCAGCAAAAGCTAAAACTGGCTGTCAACAAAATTCAATCTTAACACAATATCCTGTATTCATACAGCACGCGTGGGTCTCTAACAAGGATGTTAACGTTTACACGTTTAATAAAGAACTGTATTCTTAACTACATAAGGTTTAATTTCATTTAAAAATACAATTGGTTTAATATGGGAGTAGCTAAAAGCGCGCTCTGCGAATAAGTATATCGTTGAACTTATAATCTCTTTTAAGAACACTCTAATGAAAATGGAAGAACTTTTCTGACCCAGCGAAAATTGTATTACCTACTTTTAATATTATATTAGTTTTAATTAACTTTTTGATATCTAATGAGGCAAGAAAGAGTGCTATAAACTCCTGGGTGTAATATTTTCAAGCACTTTTAAATAATAACTGCAAACTTGCAGGCAACTCTTATAAGATTTTTTAAGCGGCATTACTTTTTAATAAAATAGTAAAGTTTCTTAATTATTAGTATAATATAATTACACTATGTATTATGAAATGGTCAATGGTCAAGTGTTGTGCACGTACTTGCCTGGGTAGGTAGATAAGAGGTAGATATCTACTGCCTCGACGTTAAGGATTTATGTTATAGCGATAGGAGTAGGTAAGGCGGTGGTACCAATCCGGGCAAGTGGCTGCGCACCTCTACGACTACTACTATGCTTCCCTTTTACGAGCTGTCGGGCAGGAATACATATGGTCTTTTCTGCAAATGAGCCCAAACCAATACGGGGAATTATGTAGAATATAAAAAAAAAAAATTTGCAATATCGTTATTTTACTATTTGCACATTGGTTTGAAAAACTTTTTGGGAGAATGAGTAAACTTTTGAGAAAGACTCTTTGTTTTTAATCCCGACTTTTATGTTCGACGCCTATGTTTTTTATTTATGTTCATAGAATTTTCTTCATTTGTTAGTAAATTTTATGTTTTTATTTAAAAGAACGTACTTTCCTGGTACTCCCATTGCCACCAAGTTTGGATCAAATCGTCCCCATTTCCACTAAGTCTGGATCGGAACCTCGGTAAATTGTGGAAAATACTTAATTTTTCACCGACTCCAAACTCGAACTTCTCTCTCCAGCTGCATTTTTTGTATGTTTGTCAAGCAAATACTCGATTTCTATGATTATTTTTAAATACTTCATTTTGTACTTTTATATAGGAAAAACACGTGCATAATTTAACAAAAAATATTAAAAGAAAATCAAATAACAATGTTTGCCAACCGGTTTCGCTTTGACGGCATCTTCAGGGCTATGTTTCTTTTTTAAAATATTGGTCATGATTTCGAGGTGGTCCAATACATATTAGTTTTATCATGATCCGACTAGTGGTTTTTGTTTGGCCCTATTGTATGATTTATTTATGAAAACGATTAATTTTACTAGACATGATTTATGAATTTGTTATCTCTTATTATTACCGGAAGAGCAGTTCTATAGAGAAACTTACTATAATACAAACAAACATAGTAATTTTACCCAGTTGAAGTACTATTGTTACAACTTTTGAAATTATACGCACACATTTCAAAAATAAGAATGCCTTATGAATTACGTTTACATACATTTCCTGTATATCCTTACACTTATATTTTAAAAACAAAAACAAGGATTTCCGAAAGCTTTTACATTACAATTTCCGAGAACACAAATAACATTTAATGACATTGAAATTCGAGATATTGGAATACCTGACGACAAAATAGAAGATATCGTTAGAATGAAAAGTTGGCAACAATTTATACTGATATCAAAAGAAACATTCAAATTATCTCAGCATGAAATTATGTAAAAATAATTATATACTCCTGACGGGATTTATTCTGTGAGCTTTTTAAATTAATTCGTTAAGGACACGTCAGGCGGTTTACGTCGAACGAGCGGTAAGTGAAGATTATTGTTTATATTCTGTACCGGCTTATAATATATTATCTTCATGGCTTTGGGTTGCACGTTTTATAAAATCAGGTTGTTAGGATCTTTTGTTAGTTTCAATTAAGCATATACATGATTATATGATTGCTGTATATTTGACTGCCTTTTTGGTCGAGTGGCTAGCGTACACGCCTAACTACACTGACTAACCACGCGGCTCAGGTTCGATTCCGGACCAGAGCAGAAATTTGTGTGATGAACATTTAGATGCCTGTATTTCTGAGTCTTGCTGTTAATAAAATCTATTTTGGTATCCATCTAAGTGTTTCTATGTATTAGTATCGTTGACTAACACCCATAACACAAGCATATAATTTTCTTACTTTGGGGTTAGATTCAATCTGTGTTACTTGTATTTTTTTAAAAATATTACTTGAAAAAAATTACTTTACCGGGTATCCGGGTATAGCGTAAGCACTATGAAGATGTTGCAAGCATGTTGTTTTTCTCACAAATTTTATATGTGTGTACTAGTCGTCACAACGAACTAAAGTATTGTTTTTCCTATTTCCTTGAAATTATTCCGGTTTTCTTTTTTTGAACGTTTTTCGGATAATAACTAAAACAACAAAAAAACATGTAGCAAAATTGGTCCCTCCGTTCATGCGTGATGGGATAACTACGTGAAATAGGTATTCATCACTACGTAGTATAAAACAAAGTCGCTTTCTTTGTGCATATATCCCTTTGTATGCTTAAATCTTTAAAACTGCGCAACAGATTTTGATGAGGTTTTTTAAATAGATAAAGTGATTAACGGAGAAAGT
Organism: Calephelis nemesis; assembly: GCA_002245505.1. NCBI lineage: Eukaryota > Metazoa > Arthropoda > Insecta > Lepidoptera > Riodinidae > Calephelis > Calephelis nemesis. Next base: position 109,484 of record NJDD01001423.1, on the reverse strand, counting down.
CATCCCGTCAAGCCGGGGCGGGCCGCTAGTATTTTATAAACTTGTAAAGATTTATATTTTTCTATGTTTGTGACATCAGAGCTTCTTAACGGATGGATGAATTCAATGGTCTATTTTTGTTTAAAGTTTTTATTTATTAAAGATGGTTTTAAGCTAAAATTTACTTTTTTAAAAAAAGGTTTAATTTTATACTACACCTTCGTATCAGCTTAACGCGTTAAAATAGTTTATTTATGTCTGAAATACTTGATAATTTAAAGATATTTTTTCAGTACCGCAAAAGGATTATCAAATAAAAAGCAGCATCTTCACGGCATTTTTTTCACGCCCATATCCCCGAAGAGGTACGCAGAGACACAACCAGGACTAGCCACTAAGACACTAAGTCCCACAATGTGATAGGTGGCAAGACTATCGCCAACCGGGCACATTTCCAATCCCGAGCAACATTTTTTTTGAATTAGGAAATGGGAAAAACCCAATTTTCTTTTTGTTGCCCGACCCTGGATTCGAACCCGGGACCTCATTTAGTCAAGTCCAAAAACTGAAGCGCTAGACCACAGAGGCGATGAAATAAAAAAGTTTACAAATTCTAAAACTACACCTTAATTGTAATGTTATCGCTTTCTTAAATAATTTAATTAGTTTATTTGATATTATTACTTTTGCAAATAATAATTTAAACATTTTTGGAACGAATTAACAACAAGTTTTATTGACGATAACTTGTCATTTGTGAATAAAAAGTGAACCGTGTGATAGGCCCTTTATTATTTACTCTTGTTTTGTTTTCCATTTAATTTTTACCTTATTTTATGGTTAGTAATTTGAACTTCAGACATAGTTCATCTACTTTAGGGCTGCCATCAGTAAGCATTTTTAAATTAATTATTCGTTTGTATTTATTTAATTAGTAGGTAATAGCAGTAAGCACACAGCGTTCCTGTTATAGACAACCGTCGTCTGGAGGCACCAAGATATTATATATGTTCTTAGTTCGTAGGTTGCTTTTTTGTAGTCTACTTTACACCCCTGATAAGGACACAATTATACCAAACACTGTCACTGGCAACAACAATAGTAAGTGGTCGATCCATACCTTGGTAAGTTGTAAAAAAGTATTTTTAAACCAAAGACAAGGTAGGACAAGAGATGATCTCTTAAACATCAAAGATTTACAACAACCCATGGAAAATATACAAACTAATTTCGTTCGTCTATCATATTCTTGGTATAGATATATAGCATTAAGGCATAGAAATAAGTTAGTACTTAGTTTTGTCACTTAATTCAGTTTTGGGATAAGACAGTGGCCTGAGTGTTAGTGTATCCTAACCTTGGTACAGGAACACAGCAGTAGCGAACACTTTTATTTTAACGGCGTGAGTACACTAATAAATCTTGAAGAAATTTTTAACTGACTTCCAGAAAGAGGAGGTCATACGCCTCATATTTTTTATGTATATTAATAAATTTTTTCGTCATCAGAAGCGATTTAATTTTTTTTATTGGAAAAAGTGGACTTTCGAGGTGGTCCCACTGCCACCAAGTATCTGATGATGGAGTCCCAGGGGAATCGAGTTAATACTAATTTTTGTGTACCTAGAGGATTGTTTGTATATAATTATACACGTGAATATTTTATTTTTTTATGATATTGGGAGGTTAACAAGCTAGCGGATTTCTAAATAGTTAAAAATCACGCCGCCTTAAGGTGGTAATGGTGTGTTGTCAACCTGAGACTGTGATGTTAGACCTCAAGCAAACGAAAGTTTACCGGCTACCTTATCCTCCGAATCGAAACACTTCAACGACAAGCATTGATGTTATGACGACAGGATAGGTAAGGCGGTGGTACTAATCCGGGCGAGTTGCTGCGAAACTCCACTACCTAGTCAGATATAATGGTGTTAGAGACGGTAAGCCTATGCTCGCTTTTTACGAGCCTTGCAGAAAGGAGGATGGTCTTTTTTGCAAAAGGAGCTCTGACCAACAGGGGGCAATATTATATTTATTTAAAAATAAGTCGTTAATTTGCAGTTTTAATGCGTTTAAAAAAGTTAAAGTAAGCATAAGACTACTGTGGCCTATAAAAACCATAGATGTTATAGGTGCGTTGCAGTCTTATGTCCGGAATGACAAGATGGCATTCATCATATAATATTCGCCAAATCGTTGGTGCCCTGTTTGTACTTCTGGCAACCTACGACACGGCCGTGAAAATACCTTCTTTTACTTACCTACTACAAGCAAATCAATACGCAATGGCTAGTTACTGTAAAAGCAGAAAAATAATAAAGAAAATATATTTGCTTTAGTCGACTTATTAAAACGTTTATAACCCAAGCGCTTATTTTATTATGGATGGAAGCTGTTTAGAAATAGCAATACGGTTATCTCTTTTTAATCCACTCTAAACCGGAAGCCTCGTATAGCTATCTCACTCTCGCTAATCGCATTAAAATTTACATATTTAAAAAGTAGTCCGAAAACGCTGCAATACTCTCATTTGTATGCGTATCTATTTTAGACGGTTTATGTTTTCTCCCCGGAGATCAACTGTTTGCTCTTCGGGACAGGAAAATATTTTAAATTAGATTCCAAATAGAACAAATAATCCAAATAATATATATGTAAATAATGTACAGTCAACAACAATTATTGTATTTGTTTGATTTGTTATATTGATATTATATAGTCGGCGAAAAATCATTATGAAAAGGCTTTTATTTGTCTTATATCATAAGTTGTTAAGAACAAAAAAAGTAGCAGTATATTTAATAAAAAACACAAAAAAAACAAAATCGAATGTAAAAAGTTGTGCTTGGTTCAACATAAACAAAATATACGACAAGGTAAGTTAGGTTGATTATAGACCTTCGTCATTCAAATTTAATAAAAAAACTTATTTGTAGTCGTACTTTAGTTAATAAGTTGTCGATTGAAAATTAAGGCACTTTTTAGCAGTTTTAGCGCTTAAAAATCACAAATTTATGATCGTAGTTTTCGCAGCCCTATTTACGATGTCTGCTGTTAAAATTATTAACACTGTAATAAAGTTATGAAGCAAATTGAAATAATATAAGAATAAAAGAACAATAACAATAACTTAAATTTTCCTAAAAATGATTTAATGTTTTTAAGTTATACTAGATAATTTGTACCTATATTGTTTACTTAAGGTTAGCGCATACAAAATCACTACATATAGCGTGTCGGGCTGGGACGAAGCGTATTGTAAAGCATTTTAAGGTGTGTCATACATAGTTTGCTTGCGTTAGAATACTTTTACTCAGTCACTACACCCGGTCACGTCACCCGGGACACAGCCCTTGTTGCTGACGTTGTAGGTAACAGTCCAATCCATATAAGCATTGATGTCTCGGACTGAGCCCTCTGCTCGGCCCACAAAACCCGGTGAAATTCTAAAAACCTCGAGGATGGCAATATATTAATATTCCAATAAAAACTGCGCATTGGTACGTGCGGGTAATAATGAACGTAATAGTTGGACGTATGGATGGCTCCGACGAAGAACTTACCTTTTGCTGACGATAAAGTAGAACATACTGTAGTGTTATTGAAGATAAAGTCAAACACACTATATAAAAAGTAGACGAGCTCTGTCGACAGAATTAGGCTCATCCAGAAGTTTGTTGGGTGCTGTGCAAAGATACACTCCGATAACATCCGCCGCAATATGGCCCGGCATAGTGCGCGTTTCTCCTTTCCAAATGAATGAATACGATCTGGACTCCACTACAGGTCGCTCTATGCATTATCCCTTAGACAACACATTAATTTGATTAACTTTTTAAAAATTGAAATCAGATTTTTACATTGTCATTGAGGTTAAATTATTTTTCTAATAGATGAAGTAGAGGAAAGCTCGAAACAACTTTATTTACATATCATAAGAAAACTGTTTTTGTATTGAAAATTATTCTACAAAAAGCAATTTTGACAGTATACTGGGAAAAGTATAGGCCAAAACAACATTTTACTTGTTTTTTTATCTATTTGTTAGCATTATTATGCTTTGACATATTTGTCTACGTATTTATTTTTGCAAATAATATAGCTTAAAATTGATTCAGTATTTCAACACAATGTGATAAGTGAGAGTAGGTATTTTATTTGCAAATATCAGTTATTGAAATAAAGAAGAATGTTTTTGAATTCATCACTTATGCCTGGTTCCGTTATCGTAAGTAAAATATTAAGTTGTAGCTTAAGTATACTATTAAGTTATAGTTTAATGATAACATTTCGTTATTTGTCTAAAACTAATGAGTTTCTTCATGAAGTTCCATAAGTTTAGAGTTAAGTACCTACGAGCGACCATTATTTTACCGACAAACTTTAAACAAGTTACTATTCGTAGAAAAAACATCTGTAGAACGATTCGTTTAAAGGAATCATTAATAATGACACGTAATGTTGGTAATTCATTAAAATTTTCCGGAAAGTAAGCCTTGATTTAATGGTACTCGAGAAAAACGGGAACATCACACCAATCACGGGGATTTACCGTCTCCCGCTGATTTCCCGCGGGGCCGCGACACTGGCGGCAAATATTTAATTTGGCCGAATATCCCGAAAGCATCTCATCCGGATTTGTAATTGATAGATCATATCAACCGATAACTTATTGTTTTTATTTTGTACAAGTTGTTGCCGCGGCTATCCTTCCGCATAAAAGATAATCATATCTCTACCGGGTCACGTCTTATCGGATCCTCAAGATCCAATAACTGTAGCAAACGTAAGCCCTAATCCAAACACAAACTCTCAAAATACTACACTACACCTTTGCTGCCGGTCTCGGCGACGAAGATCTCTCTCTCCATCAAGTCAACCCAGTAACCAGAACGCACAACCGAGTCGAGGTACAGTCTCCCGGGAGATTGCCCTTGTTGCTGACGTTGTAGGTAAAACAGTCAAATCGATTTAAATAATGATGTCTCGGGCTGAGCACTCTGATCGGCACACAAATCCTGGGGAAGTTTTAAAAACCGCAAGATTGGCAACATATTAGTCATTCAAAAAATCTCTACCGCGATGCCGTTTAGAAATCAATATATAGAGTTTTATCGTTGGTCCGGGTCTCCTGTTTCAAATAGACCAAACCAAACTTTTTAACCCAAGGTTAAAAAGGTCATTACTACTAAGACCACTGGTTGTGGAGTGTCGTGCTGGAGCAATCTTTTTTTATAATTTACAATTGATACATTTTTTAAATTTACTTGAAGGTAGGTCGTTAACATGTTCGGTAGTTGTATGTGAAAAGTACTACCCTTTTCCTCTTATTTATTTCTGGAACATACCCAATATAGAGTAATTTCTTTTTAACGATTTTATTTGTATTTTGTAAGTAATGTGAACTCTTTGTACTATATCCTCAATTTGCATGAATTGAATAAAATATTATAAAAGCATTTCTTCGTACACACACAATAATTTCCGATTCTGAGAATACGTAATATCGTATTCGAAATTCGAATTTATATTATTCAAACTTCAGAACAATAGTCAAGTCGCTCTTTCCTTTTTCAATCAACTTAAAACGGAAGAGGTAGGTAGGTAGGTAGGTGGTCAGTGCTTGCCATTATACATATATAGGTAGACATGCACATGTGGCTTTAGATTCCGGTCATAAGAAAGTGAAGAACCAGAAACAATTATGGTGTTTATGGAAGAAACTCTTCAAATTTTTTTTTGATGCAATATTTAGACACGCGTTTGGCAAGTATTTTCAATTATTTTTCTTTGATTTCGTGGTAGAAATACATTTTTATTTATGTGAGAGGTCAGCAAATAAATACGCGGTTTTTCTGAATTCGTAAGACAACCGTAGCCTATATACACCATGGATGTTACAGGTGCGTTTCTGTCCTGAAGCTGGCATAGAAGGCTTATTATGCAAATCTACCGGCTATCTTACCCTCCAAAGCGGAACATAACAAAGTCATTTGGCGGCAGGGATAGGTAAGACGGTCGATCCTCACCAGCGTAAGTTATTATAGTACTATTCTACCAGTAGTCTTGTTCCTAATGACCTACATTTTCACCTCTGCTTACCTCTTTCGTGCTGCCTGGTGGAGAGATTAATAGTCTACTCTACCCGGAAAAACACGGGGAAGAATTATAAATACTGATATAAAGCTACTTATTATTTTGACAAATAGTAAGTAGAACTGCTGAAAACTGCTTATAATTTTTATATTTTGTCTTCTAAATATTTAAAAAATAAATGATATTTTTGAGTTTTCCTTTCATCATCAAACTCTCTATGTTTTGTGACAAATTCATCACCTTAGAAATATGCTTTTTCAAATTAAAAAATAAAAATAGGCTAGCATATTACAGAGAAACATAGCAAGACTAACATAATAATATATAAAAAAGTATATGCGTCTGTAACCTTCTCGTCTTTGGTAGTCACTTAAAAAAATCTGATATTGGAAAGCAAACAAGCTGACGGATTTCCTGATGGTAAGAAATTTACGCCGCCTAGAGACACCAAAGGTGGTAATGGTGCGCTGCCAACCTGAGGCCAAGATGTTAGACTTCGAGCAAAAGTAAGTTACCTTACCGCCGAACCGCATCACGTCAACGACAAGCACTGATATTATGGCAGCGGGATTAGGTAAGGTGTTAGTACCAATCCGGGCGAGCCGCTGCGAAACGCGATTGCGGCGATGTCACGGTGTTAGTGACGGTAATCCTATGCTCGCCTTTTATGAGCTGTTTGGCAGAAAGGCAGATGGTCTATTCTACAAAGAAGCCCGGATCAACACGGAAAAAAAATATACAAAATATAATAAACTCTACTAACATTGAACAATGTCCTAACTGTCTCTGTTGGTTTTTACTCTGTGTAGTAACGTTACCACGAAAAGTGCTATCTAGAGCGATGCAGAGCAATAGATTGGTCACGGGCAGTAATTATCACGCGGTATATCCGCAGTGCGGTTCTAGCTCCTTGGATTAAGGACTAAAGAAAATAGATTCTCTACTTATATTGTACGGAAACTTTAATGTTTTTCTTAACAATATAATAGAGTTACCGGGAATAGTGCTATCTAGAGCAGTGTGATAGATTGTTTACGGGCAGTAATTATAACGTGGTGGATCCGCATTGCGGTTAACTACGGCGTTAATATTTTTAACCGATTCCAAATAGGAATAGGTAATGAGTTTGACAGTATGTTTTTGTGTTTTTACAATGTATTTTTATTTTGTTTCGCCGTTTCTTCTCCTGACTGGCTAGGCTTGGAAACGGTGGTAGCTTATGGCAGTTAGGGTTAAACCTAATTATGTTTAAAATTTTGTTCAAATATTTGAAACATAATATGTTACAAATCTTAGTCATATATTAGTATAATTTTAAAGATATTTGCACACCATAATGTGGTAGAATATGTTGGTATTAACGAATGTCTTTTGTTACAGCTTTTAACACACATTTTCGGCAAATAATTAAATTTCATTTTTTAAATAATTTAACTAGTTATAAATTTAAGTAATTGGCTTAAAAGTTAAAGTTTATGTAATTAAATAATATTTTTTCAACAATATTAAAATATTTGCACACCAAAATGTGGTAGAATGTATTGATATACTCGTACTTAAATATTTTTGTAACATCTCATTTACACACATATTTCGCAAATAAATAATTTTCTTTCTTTCTTCTTTATTTCTTTAGCACTTGCCCTGTGCTTGGGTTAAATTTCTATAAATTTTATGAAAAGAAGAAAATTTTGCTATAAAGTGTGTTAACTGTAAAGAAAGGAATAAAATATGTACTGTATGTTCTACAATTTTTTATGATATCGGAAGGTAAACAAGCAGACGGATTTCCAGATGATAAGAAATTCACACCGCCTAGAGACCCCAAAAGTGGTAATGGTGCGTTGCCAACTTGAAGTCGGTATTTTAGGCCTACAGCAAAAATATGGTTACTTTACCCTTCAAACCGGTACACATCAACGGCAAACGCTGACGTTATGACGGCAGGAATAAGTAAGGTGGTCGCGGTGGTAATATTCCTGGCGAGTTTCTTCAAAACTCTAACACCTAGTAATCTTCGGCAAAGTGGAAGTCCATTTAAGACACAATTTATCAATATCACTTATATTTTTTACAATGTATGGATCATTGTGCCTTGATGATGCTTGTAAAGTGAAAAGTGTTGGTTAAAAAAATGTATATTATAGAATGTACGACTGTCGACTGATATTGAATAGTTGCATACAAATAGTCTCAAAATTAAAACACCTTGAATTATCGTTTTCCTAGTTTAAACAACAACATATCAACTCGGAAAGGGATCGTCACCGTATCGCCTTTTGCCTCGCCGTCAACCAGGCCTCAACTTAACGTATGCATGTAACGAAACAGTATCAGCAGCTCCTGTACGACTACGGCCAAACCCTTTGTAGCCCGTGTTTACTACCCATGTTACTACCAGTAGTAAGATCGGTAATTTTTTTTCCGTCATTACTACTGCAGTTGTAAGTTGTTAGAATGAAAATATTGTGTAACCCGTCTTACTACTACCCAACTGTAGTTGTTACGTGGGTAGCTTGGTAGCATTGCAGTTGTAAGCAAAGAAATATTAAATTGTCTCTGTTGTTACATTAAGATTAAACATTGTCCATCTTCAAAACTTAATCTAAGAATCAAGTTTTATACAATGTGATTAATTTCCTGGGCTATAATTGATAGATAAAAAATATACAAATAATGGATATAGTAGAACTTGTCCTGTGGGTGGGATGTTAAGCTTATTGTGCAATTATCTCAACCGGTGCTATCGGTACCATACCTTAATTGATTGGAAGATTTTAATTCATTCTGAGTTCAGATTTTAAAAAGAAAGTTGGAAATGATTATATTTCCATAAATTTTATGGAAAGAAAAAAAAGGAAACATTTCGCTACAGACAGGATTCGAAACTCTTACCTTTCGTCTCAGTCGACAAATGCTCTAACCATTTGAGCTACTGAGGATTCAAATCCTGTGGCGAAATTTTCAATTCTTTTCTTACACATTTATAATATGATTTATATGATCCTATAGATACTTAGTTCTGAGTTCCTACCAAATGAGTTCATCGTTACAGATGAAATTCAAATTATAATCAAATTTATAATTGCCATAACTTTGGTTTTTCTTAACGTATTTTTATTTAAGCACTTGCCCTGTGCTTAGCCTCTGTGGTCTAGCGATTCAGTTGTTGGACTTAACTGCATAAGATCCTTGGTTCGAATCCCGGGTCGGGCAACAAAACGTTGCTCGGGATTGGATAAGTGCTAGGTTGGCGATAGGCTTACCACTATCACATTCTGGGACTTAGCGTCTTTGGCTAGTCGTGGGTGCCCTGGTTGTGCCTCTGCCTACCTCTTCGGGAATATGGGCGTGAAGATACTTATTTTAAAGAAAGAAAAATTTCGCCCCAGACAGGATTTGAACTTATAACCTTTCGTCTCAAATCCTGTCTGGTTCGATTTTTTTTTGTCTTTGAAATTTATTAACCCAAGCACAGGACAAATGATAAAATAAAAATACCACGAGTAATATATTTTAGAGCTCTCTGATATAAATTAACATTAATGAAAAGTTTAAAGTTTTCATAAAGCTCTAAAATCAACTAGCTATTGAAAATCAAATAACAATAGAAACTTTCCTGAATAATACCTAACTGGAATTACTGGAAATTATAGGATAACCAATCAAAGCTAAAAATATACAATGTTGTCTGGCAGAGATCGCTCTGAAGCGATCAGACCGTCTTTGAGCACCTAAGTTAAATAAAATTGAAAGAGTATGTATAATTTTTAAATTTTGGTTCATAATAAAGTGTATTCACCGCTGGTTCCGGCATCTAGAAAGAATATCAGATGAAAGATTGACAAAGCAGATATACAACGCAAATGTGGATGGATGTAGGTACCCGAGGAGACCACGGTTGACATTCCACGATTAGATCATTTGGATATAATCCAAAGGTTGTGTCAAGAGTCTCCGAAACCGGCGTGTTTGTATGAAAAGGGTAATGAATGTGAAGGAAGCCAGACAGGTTTGTCAAAATGTCTGGCACTCGATACTCTCTGCCCACTCCGTAAGGGATTTGGCGTGAAGATATGTATGTATTCATTCACTCATTCATTACACAATCTTAGGTACCCTGATTTGGTTTTAGGATAACTTAGTTACGGCCAGTTTCAATAACCTATTGGTTTTTAAAACTTAATTTGGAGACAGGCTTACTACTTAGGACATTCTTCCCATTTTGGTCCGACTTCACTAACAAGAACAGAACCTCTGACTCTCTACCAGGCAGCTCGTAAAAGCAATGCATATATTTAATATGTCATGGGGAACTAGAATACCAACACCTTGTCTATTTCTGCTGCCATGTTGACTCTGTCATATTCCGGTAAAGAGGGTCGAGTAGCCGGTATATTTACACGATAGGCCTAACATTCCGGCGATAGGACGGCAACGCCCTTATAAAATTAAAACTATAGGCTTTAGTCATCTCTTACCATTTGTTTGTTTGTCCGCTGAAATCTTACATGAAAATGAATAAGCAAAAATTGAGTTTTGTTCATAAGATTTTTTTTTCATTATTGAAAAATAGCAGTGGGTGCTGGTTACTGACCTAAAGTAGCCCTATATCTCTCTATCTTTCTCTATAGCAGATACAAACTTGCTAACCCGGTAGACGTTATCCCTTTAGGTATTAATTGTTTATTAAGCATTATCCTGTTTTTAATTATTGATATTAATTTTTAGATTTTCTGATATACCGACAAACTCCCTATTTTATTTTTATAATTAACAGTACAAAAAATAACTAAAACGCAAAATGTAAATTAATTTATAGATAAATGAATAAAGTCATATAAGTTATTAATGAAAATATATTTATAAAAATAACACACTTTTATTTTATTTTTGACAGTTCAAACAAAATAACGAGTATTTCGCACAAATGTCAATGTCAGTAATAGGCGACTTTAGATATTGACGTATCTGTCTGGCTTTATAACTTTTGGACGGATTGTCGAATTTCAATGCGACTTTTTGTTGTTTCAAAACTACCGTGATCGAGTTGTTTCTTATTTGCATTTTTTGAAGATTATTGTTTTTTTTTTAATTTTGTACATGTCGCACCTTCGGTGCAACAAAGTAATAACATTTCATTTTTTAATTTTACAAGAGAAGATTTTTTTTTCCGTGTTTTTTCTGGAAAACCTTTAATTATTATATTACGTATTTGTTTTGAGTGCTACATTTCTATATACTCGAAATTTTTATCACATATAAATTTAGGAATATAACCTCCTATTTCGAAGTCGATTAAAATTTAGCCTAAGACAATCTCCAGTCTATTTTCACATATGAAAACAATTCTACAGCATCATACTGTTCTGGTATAAAAGAAAGAGAAACAAACACACTTTCACTTTTATTATAATAAAAATAAACATATTTCATTTCAATTTATTAAATGAAGAAACACTTGTACTGTTTAACGTATCACTTATAATTTATTATTTTATATATAGCCTATCGGTTTCGCTTATGACAGCATCATCAGGTAGTTTAAGTTTTAGCCATAAAATAATAAAGTATAAGTGATACGTAAAACAGTACAAGTGTTTCTTTATTTGAAAATTTGAATACTTGGAAGTTTTACCAAGAGCTGATGATAGAAAATATCAAATATATTTTTCCTTTCTTTTCATTTTCATCCACTTATTGAAATGGAAGTCAGTTTTTTTTTGTTTTACTGTGATTAAGTCATCCAATATATTTTAAGATATGTGATTCCCTATTCCACGGACCCTTGCAACATTTCGGTTTTCATTGTTGTTTTATCAACGCTTTTAAAACAAAAAAGCTTTCTGCTGAGGGTCCTTTAGTCGTATTGTTTGATATCGTGTGATGTAACAAATATCTACGTCGGCTTATCGTCAGGAAACCCATGCGTTTTGGCCTTCCACTGTCATAAAAAGCATTACAACGTAACCCACACTTTGTTGTAGGTAAAACGAAGCATTAAGAACCTAACTTGCGGAACAGAGAAACGTTAAAAATGAAGGTACGGTACTAATAAATTCCGGCTGAAAAAGTACGGGAAACGGTTTATTTACAGTCTGTTAAACAAAGATATTTCGACATGGCCGGCAAAATGATAAAATTTAATATCACGGGTGAGGTACGGTGCGCTTTGCCTTGTCATTCCTGCCTGAGAAGATTTGCTTTGTTTTTAGACATTTTATATTTTTTGATAAATGGAAAATATTTTTGAACTTAGAAAAATATTAAATTCAAAAAAAGTTTACGGTCTTTTCACTATGAGTGTTTAATTAAACATTGTGCAACATTGATTTCTAACCAATTATATGTTGCAAGCGGATCTTTATCCGCGTTATTAGCCTGTTATTGGTCGAAAATCCAACTTCAGATAAATCATAAGTAAAACACGTGTTTAACAAGTGTTTAATTTTTTTGTAGTTAGCCAGTATGACTTTTTCACAAAAATTGAAATAGTTATATTTGTGATCAATGTATTCCGATCGTTGCAGCTGAGATGCATCTGTTGCACCGTCGTTTTTAGCTGCTTTTAAAATTGATGTTGATAACGTGATTGACTTATTATATTTTGGTATGTAAGTGTTAGTATACTAATTTTGAATCATGTATTGGCAGTAAGCTAACAGTAAGTTAATTGGTTCCTTTATCATTTGTAAATTGATATTTTTTTAATAATTAATAGAGCGTTTGAAGTACTCGTAGTACTACTGCCAAGTCTGGATATAAAAATGGAATATTAGACAAATCGAGAAAAATAAGTAATTTTTGGGTAGATAATATTGAAACCGAAATAGGTTTTTAGCAGTAGTATTAGTACTTTTCTGTTTTATTTTCATGTCGATTACACAGTTTTTGGAAGCCACGTACCACAGAAATCTTCTCCCCCATTACATTTTTAAACATCTTATTCTCAGATAAATATACAACATTTACTGTGTGGTACAAAATTTATAATTTAAACAAAATTGCTTATATGTATATCTTTACTTTTTTAGTATGTACTTTAAATAATAAAATTTTGTAGTTTTACTGTGCTAAAATCCTCACAAATAAAATGAATCCTCATTTCCCTTGATCATCGCATCACGTCTAAATATATGGATAAATTTCGCTTATTATTTTTTAATTAATATCAGGAAAAGAGCATAAGAAGTAATCAATATTCATAATATTTAAGACAAAACTAATTTACTAGGTGGTAGAGTTTCGCAGCAACTCGCACGGATTGGTACCACCGCCTTACCTATTCCTGCCACCTTTCCGTTGACGTATTCCGGTTTAGAGGTTAAAGTTGCCGGTAAACTTATTTTTGCTCGAGGCCTAACATCTCGGCCTCAGGCTGGCAACGCACCATTACCACCTTTCTCTGTCTGGAAATCCGTTTGCTTGTTTGCCTTCCATTATCAAAAAAAAAGAAAACGTTCGTCGGCTTAGTTAGTTAGATATTTGTCATCAACTTGTTATTTAATTATCAACAGACCATGACAAAGTGTTTAAATAACGATTATCCGCAATGAGAAGCCCGTGGGATTCACATACGTATTTACATTTCTGGGAAATCACTAATTGCGTGAACTCTGATCGACCAAACTATTTCTAATTGCAAACTAACAAAACAAAAGCATTGTGTCTATAAAACTTATGATATTTTTATTTATTCTTGAAAAATTCTATTTGTAATGTAGTTAACAACCATATCAATTACATCAGTTTTAAAGCAAAAGCATCCGCATTGAAATCGGTGGAGCCGTTCAGAAGATATAATGCCACAGACACACCCTAGATTGACACCTTAAGACTTACTAGTAAAGGACTCTGAATTCATATTGTGTGGCTATAGATGTATTTACGTTCAGGCGTAGCTGTGAAAAAAAACGCTATTTTTTTGCTGATCAACTCTGACCACTTTTTCCCATTTTTTGGCTTCCCTTCAGCTGGTAGACAGAAAAAATCCGACATTTTTGCCACGCAGTAAACGCTCTTTCGCTTTCTAATTCCATCATATAGTTAATAAGACAATTATGTGATAAGACAGTGAACAAGCACATGCTTGGCCTTAAGAGATAACCGTGGTCATTGACATCTATTGGATGCCGGAGATGATGTCAGTGCGTCGCTGTTTTGTGGGTCAATTCTGAAAGTCTACCAGCTACCCTCCGGGTCAGAACATAATATTATGTCATTATAAAATAAATAAATAAAATATCCTTACACAAATTGAATCTAACCCAAAGTAAGCAAATTATATGCTTGTGTAATAGGTGTTAGTCAACGATTCTAATACAAATAAATATATACCAGAATAAATTTAATTAACACCCAGACCCGGAAATGCAGACATCTAAATGGTCATCATGCTAATGCTTGCCCCCGTCGAGAATCGAACCCGAGCCTCGCGGTTGGTCAGTGTGGTTAAGCGTGTACGCTAGCCACTCGACTAAGGAGGCGGTCTATAGGTGTAGCGGAACAAATAATTAAGGCGAATTACATCACGGCTCTCTACCACCAAAGGGACCGGATCAAATTGGGGATTTTTTTTTTATTGCGTGTCAATCCAGGATTTTCAATAGTCTGTCAATAGTCTTTCAATAGTTCGATAGACCTTTGACCACGCTCTCTTTCATGTATTTGTGTCATAAGCGATCTACTTTTCACCATTATTTTTACTTTTACTTAGTAATCAATCTCTTCCAAAATAGTTCGAATTCATTAAGTTTTAAGACACGGTCCATTAATTTTTTCATTAAGTTCATATCGCACCCATATATCAAGTTGTTTTTCTATATATGTGTGCGTGCGTTTGTAGCGCGCGTGTGTAACGACGCGAAATGGGACTAAATTTTTTATTTTATATAAATATATACTCGTATAAATAATGAACTACATGATTTCATAAGTAAGCTGTTTCATTTATTTTCATATTTAGAATAAAACAATATGAAACTAGAATTAATATAATAAATAAAAGTTAAAAATAAGTTTAGGAATAGAGTAGTTACAGATGTAAAATGTTCAGGTGATATTATATAAAAAAATAGAATATCCTTAATCGTAGTTCACCGACCCAAAAGAATGAATATAAAACCACAACCGTGTTTTGAATCATTCACAAATCCTTCTTGTTTTTAAAACGGTAAACCTTTATACTACTTTTTAATGAAGGGTATCCATCTATTACGAAATCAGAGCAAAGCTTTTTCGCAGGAATATTACTTTATGCGGTTAGTACTTACGCCCTTTTCTTTCGGAGACTGTAAATATGAAATTTGTGTTATCTGCAGGGTTATTCTTGAAATTCAATATAATGGGAATTGGAAATTAGAATCGTATATGTCACTTTAGGTACTTTTTAATACAGTACTAGATGATTATTAATATTTAGTTTATTACATATACAGAGTTACTTTGAAAAGACCGGCCAAATCTATATATATAAAAGAAAGTGGTGTTAGTTACACTATTTATAAGTCAAAAACGGCTACACCGATGAGGCCGAAAATTGGTAGGGAGGTAACTTAAAACCGGGAGAAGGACATACGATACTTTTTATCCTGTTCAATTGTGAGGAAACTGGGAAAAACAACATTTTAATTTTTCCCATACAAACTGAATGGGCGGAACGAAGTTTGCGGGAACAGCTAGTTTTAATATAAAGGGATACAGGCGTGGCATGTTAATTCGTTTTAAATATAATTGCTAAATTACAAATTTTTACTTTTATAAACATTACAAAAATTTTTTTCGGTTATTATCCTTATCGTTTTAGGTTTCAATATTTGCGCTTTTTCTGGGACTAGTAATATCATAACTAATAACATATCGGTCTTGCTAATTTCTTAAAAAAATATCCCAAAGTATCTTCAACATTAAAAATCTCTTGACTGAAAACATATAAACCAATTGACTTCTTATTGGCAGCTATATCTCGTAATTTGTCTCTACTTAACTTTAGCAGGATTAGCTTACTTAACTTTAGTACCATTTGCTTCACCTATTGTTGCTGCATTAGCGTCAAAGCTTACCTTTGCTATTTCCAATACTGGAAGCTAGAGAAGGTGATATATTCAGACACGTAGTCAAAGATAACAACGTGTTAGTTACGTGTATGTTGTGAAGAGGTGATCGTAGTCTCTTGTCATTAGACGAGCGTCTACTTGTTAGCTATCGTAACATAAAAAAATTAGTTCTTTCTGGTATTCTAGGGGAACCCAAGAGGATAACTGTGTATTTACTCAGGCGACGCGTGACAAGTAATGATGAGGGAGTAACCTGCTACCACTGGTAAAACCTCTATTAAAGCCGTTTTATGATATTGGAAAACAAACTAGCAGACGGATTTCCTCATGGTATGGAATTCACGCGACCAAGGCCACGAAAGGTGGTAATGGTGCATTTGGCAGCCTCAGTCCGGGATGTTGGGCCTGAGCAAAGGTAAGTTTATCGGCTACCTTATCCTATGAACCGGAACATGGCAACAGCAAGCGCTGATGTCATGGTGGCAGCAATAGGTAAGGACCTAACCTAGTAATTCTAGAATCCCATCTGTAGAGATGCGTATGTAAAGTCTATCAACATGTTTTAGCTTGGAAATATTCTCGGACATATCAAATTAACCTAAGGAGGACTTACTGAATGTAAAGTTTAGTTTAGTAGTTTAGTAAAGTCCAAGTTTAAATTTTACGATGAATTGAGCATAACTTACTTACTAGAGAAACGTAGGGTCAAAAACTTACAAAAAGCAAATCATTCATATTCATTAGTCATTACGGCAACCTGTATAGATGAGAAATTAGGTAAGTTTTTTCTAATTTAATTTTATTTTGTTTTTTTAATAAAATAATGTAGGGCAAACAAGCAAACGGATTTCCTGATGGTAAGAAATTCACGTCGCCTAGAGACACCAATGGTGGTAATGGTGCGTTGCCAACCTGAGGCCGGGATGTAAAGCCTCGAGCAAAAGTCAATTTACCGGCTACTTTACCCTCCAACCGAAATACGCCAACAGCAGGCATTGACGTTATGGCGGCAGAAATAGGTAAGGCGGTGGTACCAATCCGGGCGAGTCACTGCGAAACTCTACCACACACACAGTTACGTCACAGTGTTAGTGACGGTGAGCCTGTGCTCGCCTTTTACGAGCTGCCTGGCAGGAAGGCAGATGGTCTATTCTACAAATTAGCCCGGACCAACACGGGGAAAATATCGATACTACTACAGCCTACTACTCGTATTAAGTAACTGTAATTATTCTTTTAGCTTTAATACGCTTCCAGCAAAAAAAAATACAATCAATGCCCTTTTTTATTTTTTACGATTTAATCTCATTATAGTTCCTTGTGACGATACTTTTAGCACACAGCAACATGAAGGTTTATTCTACACCTGTCATTCTGGCCTCCCCAACTATAAAAAAGTTTATGACTTATTCACCCGATTGTTTCCTTCACCAAGGTAGTAAACATATAATAGTACGTATTCCGAGACTTGACTTCTGTAATATACGGTTCCATGTAAGCTTGAAATATGGTAGCGTATTTAGAATTCATATTTTTTCCCTCTAAATATTCTTTTGTCTTTGATTCATGAACTTTGCTAAATTTTATTAAAACCGCCAAGGGGAAATAAAATATATGTGACGTTTATTAGCAAGCATTTTAATAAACAGACAACGCTTTTATATTTTTTAACTTTACGAAATTTATTTGAAATTTAATTTAATTGCTTTTTTATTTAATTTTGGTGTTTTAGTTAGCCAACGATTGTAATACTACAATGTACACACAAAACAATATCAATATTCCCTACATATTTTTTGACCACCTCGTTGGTCGAGTGGCTAGCGTACACGCCTAACTACACCGACTAACCGCGATTCTTGGGTTTATTTCCGGGTTGTTTAGGTTTATTTAGATGTGTGTATTTCCGGGTCTGGGTGTTTATAACATTTATTCTAATATCTATTTAAGTATTTCTATCTATTGGTATCGTTGACTAACATCTATAATAAGAGCATATAATTTGCTTACTTTAGGGTTAGATTCAATTTGTGTGACTTGGCCACTGATATTTATTTATTATTTATTATTAGTGTCGTTGATAAACACCCATAACACAAGTATATAATTTGCTTACCTTAGGGTTAGACTCAATTTGTGTAACTTATCCCCAGATATTTATTTGAAAAAAAAAAAAGTATCTTCACACCCATATCCCCGAAGAAATAGGCAGAGGCATAAACAGGCCACCCACGACTAGCCGAAGATACTAAGTCCCACAATGTAATAGGTGGCAAGCCCATCGCCAACCGGGCACATGTCCAATCCCGAGCAATTTTTTTTTAATCAGAAAAGTTTACATTTTTCTTTTTTTTGCCCGACCGATCGAACCCGGGACCTCATGAAGTCAAGTCCTCAAGAGGTGACACCTGGACCGCTAGACCAGGCGAGATATTTATTTATTTTTAAATTATTGTTTTTTTGTAGTCACGAAGGCTCGAAACAATTTTAGACACCGTAGTGGTTACAATAGCTGTTCGTCCGTCTTGTTTGCTCCCTCAAAACGCACTGACACACTCGCAAACGTAAAGATATCAATGTTTGAATCACCTAATTTGGTCAAGCGTTTGTATAGGTTTGTAGTTTGTGGCCATCGGCAAACGTGTGGATCTAGATTTTATCTAAACATTACAATCCAATTGTCATCATTACTTATATCAAGACCTAGTAGCAGCCGGTCCCAGCTTCACTTCGATTTTATTATACATAGTATAAAGTTTTCTCTTTCTATCTATTACAAAACCCGCATCAAAATGAGCATGCATAAGGACAGACAGCGGAAAGCGCCTTCGTTATGCATATTAAATTTTAATATCTTGTTGATAAGAATGCCATCTTCATTTCTCAAGTCAAGACTAACTACTTTGTTCCCAAACTTTTTAGTGAGCCATCTTTTATCGTTATTATCAATATATTTGTTTGTGTGCGTCAAATGCTTGGTAGTTTGGGTAATGATTTATTTATTGATTTAATGTACTTTATACGCATTATTATTGTAAAAAGGTTAGCGTTTTTCACATCTTCTTCTACACATAAGCTATAAGTGTGCAAAATTTTATGCTCCTGCGTCCCAAGTTTTGGCATAGATAATTTTGTTTGTTTTTGGTTTTTCCTTATCAAGACTTGAATTAATCATATAGGCCCGGTTCCGATATTCAAGAAACAAGAACTTTTTTACGAACGGTTGTTTTTTGTACTTACGAAAAGTACAAAATTTAACTACTGTCGTTCTTTTTTTTATGACATTGGAAGGCAAAGAAGCAGACGGATATCCTAATGGTAAGAAATTCACGCCACCGAGAGACACCAAAGGTGGTAATGATGCGTTGCCAACCTAAGGCAACTCTTTTGATTGTTAACTCGAAATGTTTCGTTACTTTTAGGCAAACTACTCATTTGCACAGGTTGCACTGACGGTTTACGATTCGTTGATTAAAGAAACCAGGCCATATTTGGTAAGTTTATTGTAAAAACGTCAATATAAGCCATTGAAGGAATGGATTTCTCTGTAGAGTTAGGCAGAAGATACTGATTGCTAAATGCTACAATCTTTGCAGACTTTCCTTGCTGCGTCCACTTTAATTCCTCTTTTCACAAAAACACGTCACGTTGGTTTCAAACACTAATGATACTATCCTTGAGTATTTCTCATTATACTTTTATTTTTTTTAAGTCTATAATGTTACGATTAGTTTTAAAAAACTCGACGCGCAAAAGTACTACTTGTGTGGTTCACCTAAATTAAGCTTTTTCTTTTTCTATAAAGAAATCTTTCCGATTATTTCCCTACCTGTTAGTACATAAATGAAATTTATTTAAGCTATTAGTCAAAGAAAATTCTGTTGAAGAAATTTTCATTAAAAAATATAACAAATACTTTCTGATAAAAACGGTAATTAACCCACAAAGTTTAACCAAGACTTAATGCTGTGAATTCGCTATAAAATGAACTCATTGCCAGCGAAGTTTTAAAACTTAACCCCATATAAAGATATCGCGTAGGACGTTAAGACCCGCAAAGTAACGAGCTATTCATTTTATTCTAGAAGTTACGGCAGCCGCAGCGAACGGGTTACATTTACCTGTAAACCAGGTAATATCACTTACGGGTTACTACGTGAGTTGGAAATAAGAATGGCATTTTAAGCATTGTTGGAAAATTACAATTTAAGAGTTCCTTTTTAATGTTTTCAATAGCAATATACTTTTTTAGTTTTGGAAAGGGGCGTGAGCGTCTGCCATTAGTTAATTCTAATGTTTGGAATTAAGTTTTCACCCGATTTTGCAGAATCGGACTTACTTTTGCTCGAGGCCTAACATCCTGATCTCACGTTGGCAACGCACCATTACCATCTTTGGTGTCTCTAGGCGGCGTGAATTTCTTCCCATCAGGAAATCCGTCTGCTTGTTTGCCTTCCTATAACACAAAAAAGGGCTCAAATTTCTTAAAATAATCGATATCACATTTTTAAAATAATATTTGTATTTTACCGCAACACATCAGTATGTGCAGTGTATTTTTCTTAATTTTAAATCCATATGAGTATAAATCAATCACCATTTTGCTTGGTCATAATGATCAAATTGGCTAATTCTTTTTTTTGTACCGTAGGCAAAACCGGGAAAATTTCTGGAAAATTAGAAAGAATAACACATCATTTGTTTCCGTATACACTATCAATACCTAGCTGTCAATGTCAAGTTATAAATGATAATGTTCTCTAGTAGGTAAACTATACATTAATACGTGATCCTAAAACTTTGGACCCCTTTTTACTAAAATTGCGCGGACGCAGGAGCATAAAATTTGGCAATTAGTTTATGTGTAGGAGAAATGCAGAACATTAACATTTTTTAATAGTAATGCTTATAAAGTACACTAAATCAATAAATAAAACATCACCCACGCTACCATGCATTTGACACACACAAAGATATACATACATTGATGATAACGATAAAAGGTTACAGATGGCGCACTAAAAATTTTGGAAACAAAGTAGTTTGTCTTGAGAAATGAAGATGGCGTTCTTCTCAACAAGATACTAAAATTTATTGCCAGTCGCCCATTGGTCGAATTTCGACCAACGGCGACCACTGATTATAATATATACCCCCAGACAAATTATACAAATATAATCTAATTTCAAAGTATGCAGATGATAATATGCTTAGGCTATGGATGTAAATCAACGATACTAATACATAGGATACATATTTAATTAACATCCAGGTTCAGAATTGCAGACATATAAATGTTTATTAAACAAATATGTGCCCCATTTGGAAATCGAACCTGAGCCTCGTGTTTAGTCGGCGGACTTAAACGTGAACGTTTGTTGCAACAAACAACTGTTATTCAAAAGTGTGTCTCTATTGGATTCCGTTTCACTATTGACGTATTGCGGTTCGGAGAGTAAAGTAGCCGGTAAACCTACTACCCGGCCTCAGGTTGGCAACGCACCGTTACCATATTTGGTGTCTATAAGCGGCGTGAATTTCTTACCATCAGGAAATCCATCTGCTTGTTTGCCTTCCAATATCATAAAAAAAAATCACAGGCTTTACAAACGAAAATGACGAGCACTGGCGCTATTGTAATTTGCTATACAGTAGAACTCCTGTGGAAACCTTCCCTCATCTCTCAATTTATCGGCCGCTGCATTGTTACCTGATTTACATATCAATGCAAAATTTCAGTTCAACTGAATATCGAGAAGTGGGTCAAAGATTGGAGGGCGATCACCCTCACATATTAGGACAGCTTATGTATATTGCTAAAAGTAAATCCCCATTTCCCTTAGTCATTGCTTAACTCCTGAATGAATAGGCTAATTTTACTAATTCTTTGATCAAGGTATTAGCTATTGTCAGTAGAAGGAATCTTCCTGAGGGGCCAAGCAGGCAACGCCGCGGGCAACAGCTATTATTTATATAAATACAACAAAGTCGTGTTGGTTACACTATTTATAACACAAGAACGGCTGAACCAATTTAACTAAGAATTAGGTAATGGACTTAGGACACTTTGTATACCGTTCAACCATGAGAAAACCATGAGAAACATCATTTTTACGTTTTCCCATACAAACTGAAAGGGGAAAACGAAGTTTGCAGGAACAACTGGTAAATTAAAAAAAATGTGTGTGTACTTATGTACACGCGTTAGAAGTTATACTTCTTTGGCGTAATAAGATAAAATCTTTTCAAAAATTTTATCTTTTGCCTTATTTTACGTTTGTAGACAAAATGACACTAACCATAGAAAAAAGGTATTTAATACATTAAAAGTTTTATTATAATGCATTATTTAGTTAAATGAAGTTTATTTAATTTTTAATAAAAACTAAAATGTTATCTATAGCTAACTTCATCATGTCGGTTTTTCGTGACGGTGTGCGCGCGCATCGTAAAAATTTACCCTCATCATTTTTTCCTAACGCGCCAAAAGAAGTATAACTTCAAAAAATTTCATCCATATCTTGAAAAGGTTGGCAGAGGCAAAACAAAGGCACCCAAGTCTAGTCGAAAACATAAGTCCCAAAATGTGATAGATGTCAAGCCTATCGCCAACCGGGCACATGTCCAATTTATTAGAAAATTGAAAATATACCTTTTCTATTTTTTTGTTTACCGACCCGGGGATCGAACCGTGTACTTCGATAAGTCAAGTCCAATGCCAGACCTCTACATCACAGAGGTGATGAGTATATATAGCATGCTGCCAATATTGCTCTTGTTTATCTTTTAAAAAAATATACCGACATAAGATCATAATGACATTGACCGTCAAACTTTCGGTTTTTAGTTGTTCCTAGTAAGTTAACATAGCCTTACATATGCTGTTAAAGCGAAACCGGTTGGCTATTATTATTATTACATTTTTTATGAAGTGAAACATTGCAAGTGTTTTCCTAATATATTAAAATAACCCAAAGCTATCAGCTTATCCTGTACTATCTAAATATTAAAACGTGATGCCAAAACTCCCCCTTTTTATGAAAATTGGGCGGACGCAGGAGCATAAAATTTGTCACACTTATAGTTTATGTGTAGAAGACGTGCAGAATGCTAATATTTTTCAACAATAATGCTTATAAAGTACATTAAATCAATAAATAAAACAATACTCACACTACCATGC
Organism: Calephelis nemesis; assembly: GCA_002245505.1. Taxonomy (NCBI): domain Eukaryota; kingdom Metazoa; phylum Arthropoda; class Insecta; order Lepidoptera; family Riodinidae; genus Calephelis; species Calephelis nemesis. Next base: position 86,171 of record NJDD01001423.1, on the reverse strand, counting down.
ATTTGACACACACAAACTAATATATTGATGACAACGATAAAAGATCACAGATGGCGCTCTTAAAAGTTTGTAAACAAAGTAGTTGGTCTTGAGAAATGAAGATGGCGTTCTTACCAACAAGATAATAAATTTATTATAGTCGAATTTCGACCAACCGGCGTCCACTAGTTTGTTTTATTTTTTATAAAACGTAAATAACGTTTTCTCCGTGTTGGTCCGGGCTCCTTTGCACAATAGACCATCTGTCTTATTGTGGCAGGCAGCTCGTAAAAGGCAAGTATAGGCTTACCGTCACTAACACCGTAACATCTGACTATTTGGTAGAGTTTCGCAGCGACTCTCCCGGATTGGTACCACCGCCTTACCTAAGGCTGGTAACGGATCATTACCACCTTTGGTGTCTCTAGGCGGCATGAATTTCTTACCTTCAGAAAATCCGTCTGCTTGTTTGTGTTCCAATGTCATAGAAATAAAAATCAGTTGTAAATGCTCTTCTAGGGTGACATTGAACATCTATAAAAGCTCCTACATTTGTTGTACCAGTATGTTATTTATTTGAACATACGTATGTACGTAATATGGTATATATATTTATACACCCTTCGCTCACGATTCCTGAAAAACTTAATTAAACCAACATTACAAGGGTTCAAAAAATCGTCGATTTCATACAAGCGCTCATCCCTTATTTTATCCCTTACAGCATGAAAGTTCCAAGCTTTAGAATGTTTTTGTTTTTTTTTCTAATAATATCTCTCTCTTTACTATCAAGTAAGTAAATTCTTAATAGAAAAAAAAGTATAAAAGAAAGCCAAAAATCGATGCCAAATAGGCTAACTATAAAACGTCACTTTAATGCTAGCTTGACAAACTGAATAAACCCTGATGATAGGTCTTGAGCGTCACAAATGCCCCTTTGCTATAAACTTCCGACAAGTGGCTGTATAAATAAGGGTGCTTTGTCAGTAACACAAACAAAACAAGCTAGGATATATGTCCTGTATTTAATTTTACAGTAGATAAAACGATGTATATAATATTTAATAATATAAGTTTACATTTGTGTGTACTACACCCACATCATCGGCCACTGGACAGTGACGCACCTGTAACATCTATGGTATCTATAGGTCACGGTTATCTCTTACCGTTAAAATAGTCATCCGCTTATTTGCTGATCTCTCACATAAAAAAAACCTTATGTTTAATATTTGTGAGAATAAAGGAAGGTGTCGGTGACGAGATACCTGACATTTACGTAACACAACCAAAGTACCAAATAAAAAGTTAAAGTACCAGTGAAATTTTGAGGAACAATTCGAAATCACACTTTAGATCGATGAAGTAATTAAAAATACAAAAAATCTGTTTTTAATGATGATCCAACGCAAAATACAAGATGCATGGTTATATGTAAACATAGATTGAAACTTGTTACTCGTACCACCGACAACAGTCGCATTTGCAGGCTGGTGACATCTTGAGTAGAAGTAGTCTATTTATTTTAACAAACCAGTACTGAGTATGTCCCTCGCATATTTTCGATACAGATAGAATGAGATTTAGCGTTTGTAGCGATTGTCACTATGCCTTTGTTCTCGATCATCATCATCATCATCATCAGCCGAAGGACGTCGACATAGGCCTCCCCCAAAGAGCGCCACAAGCAACGGTCACCAGCCGCTTGTATCCAGCGACTCCCAGCGACTTTGACCAGGTCATCAGTCCACCTTTTTTGTTCTTTGTTCTCATTGTCAAATTGTAATGGCAAGTTCTGATTGATTGAAATTAACTTTACGTTGAGTATGTGAACGCTGACGCAGGGGGATAAAATTTGGCACACTAATAATTTAAGTGTAGGAGAAGTGCAAAACGCTAATATTTTTCAATAATAAAGTAAAAAGTGTCTTCACGCCCTTATCCCCGAAGAGGTAGGCAGAGGCACAACCAGGGCACCCACGACTAGCCGAAGATACTAAGTCCCATAATGTGATAGGTGGCAAGCCTATCGCCAACCGGGCACGTTTCCAATCCCGACCACCATTTTTTTGTTGGCCGACCCGGGATTCGAACTCGAGACCTCATGCAGTCAAGTCCAACACCCGGACCGCTTGACCACAGAGGCGACATTTATTTTATTATTTTTCAATAATAGTGCTTCTAAAGTACATTAAATGAATAAATAAAACATTACCCACACTACAATGCATTTGACACACACAAACAAATATATTGATGATAACGATAAAAGATCACAGATGGCGCAGTTAATAGTTTGGAAACAAAGTAGAAATGAAGATGGCGTTCTTATCAACAAGATGATAAAATTTGTAATGGTCGAATTTCGACCAATTTGCAATCTAGACTAGGCATTATTATTGGAGTTGAAATAGTAGACCAAATCAACGCAAAAATATAGACAAACAGCTTCGAAATATTTGTAATTCGAAAGCTAATTTAATAATGTTTAAACTACAAGAAACTTTACGCGCTGGCTAATTGAAAGAACTATAATATGATAAATCTAATTTCCAACGTCACTTACAGTTCAGAATAAGCTCCTCTGCTCCCACCTCATAGGTCAGAAACTTACGTTGGTTAAAATAGACATGTTCTTTCTTAGTGTTAAAATTTATGTAGTATGTATGTTAATATTATCAAAATATTTGTATTACTTATTTGCAGCTCATTAGTAAGCATTGGAATTAAAATTAGGCGTGCTATTGGTATTTATTACACTTTTGAGTATTACTTACTTACTTTTGCTCGAGGCCTAACATTCCGGCCTCAGGTTGGCAACGCACCATTACCACCTTTGGTTTCTCTAGGCGGCGTGAATTTATTACCTTCAGGAAATCCGTCTGCTTGTTTGCCTTCCAATACCATAAAAAAAATTTGAAAACTATCATTTAAAAAAGTAACGAATGCTGGTGCAAATGACCTGATCTAATAATGGAACTCGAAGACGTGAACCTGGAATCCTACTAGTAAGCCCATCGAGTTTGAACTCGTCAGATTCGTTTTAACTGGATCTGTTCATATTTTCTGATGACGAGGACTTGATGACTAAAACCTGATTAATGAACTAGAAGGTTGAATATTTTCGGATAAATTACATAAATTGAATCTAACCCCAAAGTGAACAAATTATATGCTTGTATTATGGGTGTTGGTCAACGATAATATCTAATATATAAAAACACTTAAATAGATATCAGAATAAATTTAATAAACACCTAGACCCGGAAATGAAGCTATTTAAACGTTCATCACAAAATGCCTGCCCCCATCGGGAATCGAACCCGAGTCTCGCGATTGGTCAGTATAGTTAGGCGTGCATTCTAGCTCCGCGGCCAACGAGGAACTCGAATAAGAAATCGTAGTTTAAAAGGTACGATATCACATTTCGTAATTTTTGCAGTTTATATATTATTATCAAAGGCACATCAAAAAAGAGAGGTGTTGTAGTTTAGTATGTGAGTCTTTGTATCTTTCTGTGACTCCATAACTTTTGAAGTCATGGACTATTTGTCGAAGGTTTATCAAAAATTTGTTATTTTAGGATTAATTTCCACACATTTTTTATATTGTTTATATCATTTACCAAAAGAATATGTTAAGTAATAAGTAATAAGTTATATGTTAATTTGAAACATCTGTCGTAAAAAACCTTAATTTCTTTTAAAGTTTCTAAGAAGTCAGTAAGATGTAAATACATATACCGGAAAAGTTTTAAAACCTTTGGCTTGCGGCATATTCACATTACTATTTTATATATAAAAACAATTGCTATTCGTTAGTTTCGCTAAAACTCGCGAACAACCGATTTGGCTGATTTTGGTTTTAAATTATTTATTTAAGTCCAAGGAAGGATTACTAGAAAAGCAAAAAGGTAAACTGAATGGAAAGTAGCATAGCAAAATTCTAAGTTTTCCCTTACAAACAGAACGGGTTACACTAAAACGAAGTTCTCCGGAATAGACAGTTACACAAATAGTTCTGAAACGGTTTTTTCAAATGTATACTGTATGACAAGTCTATCTATCTTGAATATAAGTCCACCTAGGAACAGTTTTTCTGCCATCGCGACGTCGGAAGCAGGGTCGAGAAAACTGAATTAAATAAAATAGGGAAGAAACAAGACGTGCCTTAGCGGGAAACGTTACATTTTTTAAAACTAATTATCCTCCTTATCCATTTTATTCTCAACTGACTTCTTACAGATTATGATTGACGGTAACTCTATTTCAATTCTTAGAGATTTATGTAAATGTCATATTGAGATTATAAATTTCGTTTGTTTCTATTCTATCCATTGATTGTAAACTTTTGAAAAATTGTAAACGATGCTAAACTATTTTCATGTTAACGCGTTATTTCGATTTGGATAATTTATTTATCAGAGCCAAATAATTTGAACATGTATGCGTGGACGTTGGAATATTTAAAATGAATTAGTTGTCCCGGCGAACTTCGTACCGCCTACCCAGTTTGTATGGGAAAAAATAAAATGTTATTACGTTTCCGATGAAATTATGTTCGAATTTAATTAAATAACTACGTTTCCGAACAAACGATGCTCTTTCAATATAGTCCTACTAATATCTAATCTGTGATATCTATGTGCTATTTATCAGAGCCAAATAATTTCAACATGTATGCTTGGACGTTGGAATATTTAAAATGAACTAGTTGTCCCGGCGAACTTCGTACCGCCTGCTCAGTTTGTATGGGAAAAAATAAAATGTTATTACGTTTCCGATGAAATGATGTTCGAATTTAATTAAATAACTACGTTTCCGAATAAACGATATAGTCTATTGCTGTGAATGACATTGACATTCGTTACGCGCGTTTTTTAATATATGGAAAATTAAATGTATATTTTTTAATACTTCTGAGAGATTTTCTTAGTATTTTTTCCGTAAGAACCTTCTCCTAATAGTAACAAATACAACAAAAAAAGAATTAGTGAAATCGGTCCAGCCATTCACGCGTGATGCCGCGACCAAGAAAAACGGGTTTCATTTTATATACAGACTGACTGGTGAGATACCTTCAATACTTATGGAGAGTACTCGGTACTCGATTCTCGTTAACTTGATATAAAAAAAATAGAAGCTTAATTTTTTATCGAAATACATATCTCTAAAAATAAGTGAAATTTGGATATTATACTCCGTCACGTGCGGCGCGGCACACGACACGCCGCCGCCACCCCCGCCCTCCATCCCGCTACCGCGGTGTCCGCGCGGCGTCCAATTATTCCGCAGTTAAATACTGGACTCTCGGTGTACTGTGTACGAAGTTTACTAAGAAGTTATTTAATGTTTCGTTTCTATGTTATTTTATTTCATGATATATGTTCGCATACTATCAAGTCCTCAAATATTGAAGGTATCTCACCAGTCATCCTGTATAAATAAGATACACGACTTCTCAATAATCACTAGGGTCTCCAAACTTTCTAGTACCTAATAATTATTCCCTACAGTCTTAACTATGTACCATTGTATCACTTTTATCATAATTATATCTTTTTTATTCGAAGTTGTTACAAACAAGAAGACGACTATAAACTTGTTGTTACTTAGATAAAAGGAGAAATCGTATCCTATAGATACTATATTAAGTGTATATGTTACGACTACATTGCCATTTTAGGCCAAAATTTTATGCAATCGTTAGTAAAGTATGTACCAATCTATCATTAACATTCAAAAAGTGAGTGATCAGCAAGCACTAAGAGGCCCTAGTTGATAAGGCTGTGGTGCTAATTCAGACCAGCTCCTCCTTAGTACTGTACCATTTACTATGAGTTGTACCTATTTCTGCATAAAGATTTTGATTTCTTGTATGTAAATATTATGTGATGGAATGTAAGTATTATGTCGTCAAATAACAAAAGCATGTATTTTCCTTGATTATTTTGAATTCCATCATCACATGATGTCAATAGGCTACATTAGAAGTACGCTAAGAATTATTTTTTTAATCGGTTTGCAAACGACGAAGAAATCGATTACAAACAATAAAAAAAGGAGTCGAACATATTATAACCTTCTTCTCTTTTGGATATCTACTATATACAGGGAATTGCTAAGCATGACGACAAACCATCATTGATGGTGGTAACGTATCACCAAAGGTGGTAACGTACTACACTAGAAGAAGCCTATTTCTATTTTGAAAACATCCAGGTTAAATTTCTTGAATACAATACTTTAAGAAATCATTTCCAAGTCTTAGCAATGCGAAAATAGAAGAAAGTAGAGGAGTAAGTCAGCCCGGAACCATTTTAAATATGCAGTTGAACTTGAGCTGCAGTTCTGACTCAAACATTGTGTACTTTAGATTCAGAGCTACAGCTCAAGTCGAAAATTCACAGCTCACGGTTCAATTCTTTAATACGATTATCAGTTCTCCGACCAATGTGGCCTGCCCATTGCCACTTCAACTTGCTGACTCTCTGAGCTATGTCAGTTACTCTCCTTCTCTTGCGGATCACCGAATTACGGATCATGTCTCGCAGAGAAACACCGAGCATATCTCTCTCCATAGCACGCTGAGCGACTCTGAGCTTATTTAAAAGGCCCACATTTAACGGCCAATTCTCAGTTTCCTATATGTCATCATTGGTAGCACACACACTGGTCGAAGACTTTCGACTTTAGGCTCTGCTTTAATTTGGACAAGAAAATACCCTTTAGCTTCCCGAACGCGCCCATCCGAGTTCGTTCGTTCCGGATTCGTCATTCGACCTCTTTCTTTGTACAATTTACAAGCATTGGCTTATATATGTTTCGGTCAATACGGTACTTAAATATCTTACTCATCTAAAACATGCGTCACCAAACCAATCCTTAGGAATGCCATATCTAGTGTAATTATTTAAAGAGCCTATGCCATGAAATCCCCTTAAGGGCGAATATTCCAGTTTCTTGATGTTTCAATAATATATGAGGTAAACCTTTCGGTTCGTGTGCTAGGATTGATCAAATATGGATGATACCCTGTACGTCTCGAATCTCGGTTGAAGAAATGAAACAAAACATATTTATCTGCTTTCTTCGATTTCAAAAGGCTTCTAATATTCACATTATATTTTACCGCTGGAGTGATTGGTCCAAATCCGTTGGTCAAATATGAAGTGTATCAATTATCACAATTTTAAATAACTTGTATTTCTCCTCAATCCAGTAACTTTCTAGAGAATTATGAAAAAATACAAGCGTTATTAAGAAACTGTGTAATTATTGGGATTACAGGAAGTGCCCACGCTGAAAACGTAATTGTATTTATATAAAAAACATAAATTGTTTTAACTTTTAGGAAATAAAATAAGTAAAAATGTTACTGTACAAAAATAAAAAAGAGTACTTATCACAAAATAGTAAATATTGATTTAGATAATTTATTATATACCTCTTTAATTTTTTTAAGCAAAAGAAAATGCAACAAAATATTTCAATGCTAGGTCTAACAGCCGCACTGTTTTTCAATTCGTTTATATCTTCAGTTTTCAAGAGTTTGATCATAGATTATAATAATAACTTATTAATCTACAAGTAAACTCCAGTCTATTAAATCAGCTGCTATTTCCATGGAATCCATACACTAAAAATAACATTTTAAAAACGCAAACTCCATAAAGAAAAGCTTACTTCACCGCATTCAAATAAACACATTTACTAAAACAACAAACAGTTTTGAGAGTGGAATGTAGCGTTGCGCTCTATATAAATCAACTGAGTGTAAATTGTCTCTCCCCTGGAACGGACATCTGGTCGCAGTATGCACTAAACATGTTTACACTGTACCATGTCAGTGATAAATATTGAAAACGAGTGACTGTCTTTGTTTATATTTACCGTTTATTTTAAAATAATACAATTTGTGATACGTTGAGTTGAGTTCCGAATAAGCGGATATAGTAGCATCTGAACTGTTACATTAGCATCCAGGGTGGAATACACTTTTACCTGTTTATTGTCTATGGATTTTATTTGCATTTTACAATCGTGACATCCATCTGTTTGCTACAGTTTTTGCGATTATGATATACTTGCACATTTTTACGCGAAGGCCTTTACATCTTCATACCCATATCCCCGAAGAGACAGGCAGAGGCATAACCAGGTAGCCCTCGACTAGACGAAGAGTTTAAATCCCACAATATAATATATATAATCCCACGATAGGATACAATAACCGGGCGCACACCCAATCTCGGGCAACTTTTTTTTACTAGGAAATTGGTAAAAAAACGTTTTTTTGTTGCCTTTCCCAGGATTTAAACCCGGGACGTCATAAAGTCAAGTCCAACACCTGAACCACTAGACGACAGAAACGATAAACTTTTTAATAAAGTAATTATCAAAAGTTTGCAAATTATTTTAATGTAACTTCTAAATAAAATAACATATAATAACATTTTCCCCGTACTGGTCCGAATCCAGCAGAAGGAAGCTCGTCAGAGACAAGCAAAGCTAAACAGCCTACTTCCAAAAACACCAATGGTAGTAGAATTCTGTGCAGCAATTTTTCGGGTAGAGATCGAGCACTTGACCAGTTATTGCCTTCATATTGACTCTGTTCTGGTCCTGTCATTAGGATAGCTGGTAGACTTGTTGAATTGGCTTAACATATCGGCCATAGGACAGCGACCTAGAATATAAACCACGATTGTCAATGAATGAAATGTAATATTGCGTGGGATTTTAATCAAATGTTACACACATTGTCAAAAAAATGTCTCTTCCCTGGAACAGATAACTGGTCATAAAATAAACTAAATATGTTTAAATTCTACCATGTTAGCAAAACACAATTGTAAAGTACTTTCAATTACTTTGTACTATTTATCCTTAACCACTACTGAAAGAATATGTGGAGAGAATTAATTATTTAAATTTAGCGGTGGGCCAAATCATAGATCATCTGACCGCTCGGTCGTACCACCATACGGTTCGCGTCCCATGGGAGATGCACTGGAAAAGTTATAACGTTCTCATTCCGATCAGAATCAAATCAAATCAAAATCTTTATTTTCTTTAACAGGTTTTAATGTAAGAATCTTACCCCAAAAGTAAGCAAACTATATGCTTGTGTTATGGGTGTTATTCAACGATTCTAATACATGTAAATACTTAAATAGATACCAGAATAAATTTAATAAACACCCAGATCCGGAAATGCAGATATCTCTAATATTCATCACACAAATGCATGCCCCGTCGGGAATCGAACCCGAGCCTCGCGGTTGGTCGATGTAATTAAACGTGTACGCTAGCCATTCTCCAACGAAGTTTTGAACATTACTTAACTAGTGTTAATCAAAAGATATGACCTTAAGACAGATATCGCTATGACGTCGCGTACCGGAGAGGTACGGATTCGAATTTTAAGCTTAAAATATTGCTACATAGAGATACTATGGCAGAATGTTCTGCCGTACGGTTTTGTATACGGTTAAACATACATAATTTTTTTTTAACATACATTAAGTTTTCATAGATGTATTGGGAACTGAAGGTTAAAATATTTATTTCTTTGAATTTTTCTTGGAGGGAATCCCTTTCTTTTAGATTATAAATAGCTCTAATAGCACTTTTCTGTAATACAAGTACAGTATTTATATCTGCAGAATTTCCCCAAAGAAGTATCCCATAAGACATTAAACTATGAAAATAGCTAAAATATACTATTCGGGCCGTTTCAACATCGGTTAATGTTCTTATTTTTTTAACTGCAAATGCTGCTGAACTAAGCCTATTTGCCAGTTTCTCAATATGAGGGCCCCATTGTAATTTATTATCAATTGTGATGCCTAAAAAGACAGTGGATTCAACCAGATCCAGATTAGATCCATTTAGTTGTACATTGGAATCTACTAGCCTAACATTGGGCATTGAAAATCTAATACATTTTGTCTTATTACCATTTAAATGAAGATTGTTAACCGTGAACCAATGTACAACTTTGGATATTGCATTGTTCACTTCGTCATACTTACCCAATTGCCTTTTCACTTTAAATATAAGTGAAGTGTCATTCGCGAAAAAAACAATGTAATATTGGTAACAAAACAATATTGTTGGTCTTGAGAAATGAAGATGGCGTTCTTATCAAAAAGATATTACAAAATTTACACATTTAGTAAAATTTCATGCGATTAAAACGTCTGCTTTTTTAATGGACTCGATAAAAGGTAGAGGTTATATTTATGTTCGACTCCTAATATTTTTATGTATATTGACTTATTTCTTAATAATTATGTAAGACCCGATTTTTAAAATTGATTTTGCATTTTATCGCATTTTTGATGGAAATAGGACCACTACTTCCATCAAGCCTGAATCTAATATTGAAATCCCAGGGAAATCAAAATCAAAAGATACTCATTTTTGTAAACATAGATGAATTGCTTTTTGAAACCAAAGTTGGTGTTTTGCAGTTTTACTGCGATAAAAATATCATTTTATTTATCTATAATATAAGTGTACTGTACGTTGTATATTATAATCTTTATGTTAATGTTTAGTGATAACGTTTTGTGTACAATAAAGATATTATTATTGTTATATATTTGTGATCGGTTGCTTATTTTTATGCACATTTTCTTATCAGGTATTTTAAAACTAACGAAGATTATAAGCCAAGAGCCGATGGTTCACAGGTCTTCGTTATATTATAAAAGTTGAAATTTTTTATGTGTATATCCATAATACAGGTATGAACGGAACCTGACTATGGAATTAGGATCGGAAAGGCTTTGGCAGGTATGAGGTGGTGGAGAAGTTCATTATAGTTGTGACTCAAATTAATTCGTCAATAAAGTTCAGTTTTTCATAGTATACTAGCTGCCCGTTCCGGCTTCGCTCGGATGGTAATTTTTTTACCATAAATTGAGATATAAGCAATCCTATCTCTCAAGTTGGATCGAACTGTACATGGTGTGCGAATTTTATTATAATCGGTTAAGTGGTTTAGGAGTCCATTGAGGACAAACATTGTGACACGAGATTTATATATATTATGATTTGAAACAATATAGAAAAGCTCCTTGTTCATTGTCAGACCTAATGCAGTGGTATCCTCTACCAGGTACCTTAAAGTTTTTTTATGATATTCGAAGGCAAAAAAGCAGACGGATTTCCTGATGCTAAGAATTTCACTCCGCCTAAAGACACCAAAAGTAATAAGGTAATGGCAACCTGAGTCCGGGATGTTGGGGATTATTCTACAAAGGAGCCTGGACCAACACGGGAGAAAAGTAAAAATAAATATAATTATACTAGACTTTTTTTAATTTTACTACAGGGAATGAAAAATAAATGCTGCGCTATTGAAATGCTATTAAGAAAAGTAAAATGGGTGTTTCGTATTTCGCAAGACATGTTGGAAGTCACGATGGTGATGAAATTAAATGACACTCTTTAGGTACTTCAATTACCTAGCAATTAAATGGGATAGATTACAATTGCAACGACGCAGCTGATTAAAACTTACGTTTGAATTTTACTGCAACGATAAAATTTAACTAAATTTTACAATTTTTGATTTATAATAAAAATTAACTGTTACCCGTGTAGTTAAGGGTCCACCACACAGGAACCTTTTTTATTCGATATAAATCTATCCTATTTGTTAATCTAAGTTACCCTCTATATGTGTGCCAAATTTCATGAAAATAGTTTACCCAATTTTGCGTATATTAGTAGTTTTGCATTTACAATATCAGTACAATGTTGAACATATTAGTATTGTAAGTGGGAATATCGTTATGTATGATTTATAAAATGCTCAGTTTATTAGTTGATTGTATTTTAGTTAATTTAAATCGTACAGTTATGTACTATGCAACTTTTTCTTAAATCAGTGATAGAATCATCATAACAATTTCGGAAGTGGATTGAATTGTTGTGCTCGATTTATATGAATAGTTGAATGAGTTGAAATTTACTCCACTCTCCAATAGATCGGACATATGTTCATAGTTAAAACACCAAGTATGTGTTTTAATAATAGTTTTAGTGAAATTAATATGTTTTATTAAAAAGGAATGCTATATTTTTTGAAACGACAATAACTTTAAAACAACAGTTACCAAAATGGAATGCATCAGAATCAGATCAGATTTATATTCGGTTTTTGCTTCGTCATAATGAATATCTATTCGTAGTTTAACTCTCTAGACATAATAAGTAACTTTATTGTTTTATAGAGTGAGATCCCGCGACGCCCAGGCCTTCGTTGTATTATAAAAGCTGAAAATTCTTCTATATACGTCTCCTATACAGTTTTAAGCAAACCTAGCCTATACAACCTGGGTTGCGGTGGCTTTGGCAGGTAGCGGGTAGTAAAGTAAATGTGAGCAAATTTGTGTTTCAAATTTGTGATAGTATCAAACTTAGTTTTCATATATTTTAACTTGCAATAATATTTGAAAACGCCTCGTCCATTAGAGGACACTTAGTACGGTAACAACTCCTTTCCAGACACACCCTCACAGTCTAATTATTTATAAATCTACTTTCGTCATAGTATAAAGGCTGACTTTTATATATGTTATTCAGAAAACTATACGAATATTTTTTCAAACTATTAAAATTAAAAAATGTGGTACTTTTTTTTAAATCGGTAATAAATATAAAACAACAGTTTCAAAAGTGGAATGCATCGTTGTACTCGATTTATATCAACAGTTGAATCTGTTTAAATTCACTCCACCCTCCAATAGAACGGATATCTGCCCGTAGTTTAAACTCACTAAACATGTTCCCAGTATGTTTTTCAATAGCAAATATTGAACAAGAGCGATAGGTTACTTTTTATGGTTCAGTAGGTGAATGGAAAACAATAGAACTCTTAGACATTCAACATGTCTGTCTATCCATGTGTAAAATACGGGCCGTTTATTGCCAAACCATTAGGGCTACATAGCTGAAATTTGATAGTTTAATAAGTATATTATCAAACAGACTGACGGATGGACACTAGACGAACATATACGAGTATGCGCAAGTCTATATTATATGTACGTAATGTATTTGCTAGTGTAGGACCATCGCAAGCAGTATGGCTAATAGGCCTAATCAAAACACGATAGGATAAGAAAGGAAGTTTAGGGGTTCCCATAATAACACTCTGTTTTCATCATCAGATCTAAAGCTGATCTGATGATGGAAACAGAATGTTATTATGCATCTATCTTGCATCGCCATCCGATTTACACATATAGGTAGGTATATAAAATTTAATCTCAAGTGTATGAAATTTACCTAGCAAAATTCTACCTGGACAAACATACATACAAAGCCAAATTAATAAAAACTTTAAAATACAAAAAATGTAAAAAAATTGCGCACCTTAAAAAGTATATCTCCCCGGCGGGGAATCGAACCCCGGTCTCCCGCGTGACAGGCGGGGATACTTACCACTATACTACC
>NJDD01001423.1:39974-53766 GCA_002245505.1 Calephelis nemesis | reverse complement strand
GCAATAACAACGAAACGCAATAACAAGTAACAACGAACGACTAAGCAACTAACAGACAGACAGATATCGTGTGAATAAAGCTTTATCCTTATATAGTTTTTAGTAAAACACAACGATAGCGCGATCTAACTTTGCATGTCGCGCCACCTCTTGAGTAATTTTGAAACTAAAATAATTGAAGGCATGGATGAATAGAGGCACCGACTTCAAGTGCTACATAAAAAATAAGAAATTGTGTAGGTATTAGGTATAATATTAGTTAGGTATTAGAAGAGTATCAATTAAGGAAGGTAAGTAATTAAAATAAGTGTTTATTCATAGGTTAGTTTCGTCGATATCTTTTGTTGTGGTCTTGTAAATATTTTTGGGTAGGATATAGTTTGTACACATAATATTATAACAAATTATTTCATCCTTTTTAGTTCTAGAGAGTTTTTGAAGGCGGTTTTCTTTTTTGTTTAAAAATAATTTTTATAATTATTATTTTTTTATGATATTGGAAGGCAAACAAGTAGACGGATTTCCTGATGGTAAGGAATTCACGCCGCCTAGAGACACCAAAGGTGGTAATGGTGCGTTGCCAACCCGTGGCCGGGATGTTAGGCCTCGAGCAAAAGTAAGTTTACCGGCTACCTTATCCTCCAAACCGGAACACTTTATGACGGTGGTACCAATCCGGGTGAGTCGCTGCGAAACTCTACCACCTAGTATAGATATATTATACGTGCAGAGGGTATATCTTACTGATATATAATAAACAGTTAAACATAATTGTCTCAACACTTTATATTTTGTGTATTTTTTAACTTATTCTTAAAAAGGATGTTCTCAATTCGACTGTATTATTATTCTGTATGTTTGTTGCGCGACTACTCGGTAAATAGCTGACCGATTTTGATGGTTCTTTTTTAGAAGGATAGGTCATGATTCCGAGGTATTACTTTTATCATGATCCGACTAGTGGTTTTTTGCTTGTCAGTGATGAGGTCTTTAAGATAAGTGTACAATTTATGCACTATTAAGTATAGCTCAAAATCTGCTAGTAGCGTGTTGATAAAATTTATTTGCTAATATATCGGAAACTTTTGATATTTCTGGAAAGTAATTATCAAAACGCGACAAGGTACCCAATGAAATAGTTGGAGATGGATTTTGTAGTTTTACTGCGTTTAATTATTTTGTCAAGACCAGTTAACCCTACAGGCGTTATCCGGTCTTAACTATGACTATTTTTTTTTCATAATTTGCTGCGATCAATAACATTTTGTGTTAAAATAACCTTTAGAAATTTTAGATATTGACACATCATTTAAAAAATAATAATTTTCTACACAAAAAATCTCACTGTTACTAGCCAACTCACCTAAATGATCTTACTTAAACATATCTCTACGTAGTATAAAGCAAAGTCGCTTCCTCTGTCCCTATGTCCCTTTGTGTGCGTAAATCTCTAAAACTACGCAACGGATTTTGATGCGGGTTTTTTAAATAGATAGAGTGAGTGATTTCATAATAATTGTGCGAAGCCGAGGCGGGCCGCTAGTATGAAAAAAATTGTAAGTGCAGTTAGACGTAGAGTAATACTAGCTGCCTGTTCCGGCTTCGCTCGGATGCTATTTTTTTATTATGAATTGAGATGCAAGCAAAATTTATTGAAATCGGTTAAGTAGTTTAGGAGTCCATCGCGAACAAGCAACGTGATACGTAATTTATATAATATACTAGCTGCCCCAGCGAACTTCGTCCCGCCAACATCCGGATAAAAACTATCCAATCTTTTAAGATGGACCAAACTACAGATATATGTGAAATTTTATCGAAATCGATTCAGTAGTTTTGGAGTTTATCGGCAACATACATCGTGACACAATATTTTTATATATATAAGATTAAGATAATATTTTACAAAACAACATGAAGTTTCCGTATATCTATAATATAAAAATTAATCGCTAAATGTGTTGGTAAGCGCATAACTTCCGAACGACTGGACCGATTTAGCTAACTTTTTTATTATTGTATTACTTATGATCAGGAGAAGGTTCTTACGAAAAGAAAAACCGGGAAAGTTGCAGGGAAAATGGGAAAAATAATACTTTATTATTTCTCATACTGAACGGGTGAAACGAAGTTCGCCGGGACAGCTAGTCATTGAATATAAATGATAGTTATAAAGACATATTTTTTATGATTGATGGGATAATGATGTTTAAAATTTGTTTATTGATCTTTTAATTTGATTATTGCTTGCTAGCTGGTGGAGTGTTTTAATAATAACTGTCTGTTATTCATACCTTTAGATCTTATATTTAATTATATCAAGACTCACCCGGCTTACAGAAATTAATTTAATTATTCTTCTATTAAGTATGAAAATGCTTTAAAGTCTTCGTAGTAGTAAAATGTAGTACAGTACTATTATTTAAATTATGCGCTTCGGCTTTACACTATTTACTCTTTTTACACTTTATACTTTTATTTTTAAATTTGCTGACCTAATCTAAATTTAAGCGAAATAATTAATTATATGTAATAACAACTCTATATATTTTCTTATATCTTTCTTTAAAATACATTCGGATTCTCGAAGTTTGACGAATATAGCCGAAGCGCATAATTTAAATAGTACTACTCCATACCTCTTGGACGTAAATTCGCCTTAACCTTTGTGGGAGTGGTGAACCAGGCCTAGTCTTTTTTTTGGCGTAAAGAAATGAACCCATGTTTCGTCCAATGTAACATAACAATTCAAAAAACCATCTGCATAGGCTTCAAATAACTCCAAACAGTCACGTGAAATAGTCGATCGCGTCCTTTTTTTGTTCAACTAAAAGCAGTCGCGGAACCCATCTCGCAGACACGTTGTGGAAACCCAATTCGTTGACTATGATATTTTTCACAAGATTAGAAGTAAAGGTATCTTCACGCCCATATCTCCGAAGAGGTCGGCAGAGGCACAACCAAGGCACCCACGACCAGCCGAAGATACTAAGTCCCACAATGTGATAGGTGGCAAGCATATCGTAATCCGGGCACAAATCCAATCCCTAGCAACCTTTTTTTATTTAGAAAATTGAAAAAAACAAATTTTCTTTTTGTTGTCCGACACGGGATTCGAACCCGGGACCTCATGCAGTCAAGTCCAACACCTGAACTGCTAGACCACAGAGGCAATAAGAGATGCTTTATATCTTTCTTTTTTTTTATAACATTGGAAGGCAAATAAACAGACGGATTTCTTGATGGTAAGAAATTCTCGCCGCCTAGAGACACCAAAGGTGGTAATGGTGCGTTGCCAACCAGAGGCCGGGATGTTAGGCCTCGAGCAAAATAAGTTAACCGGCTACCTTACCCTCCCAACCGGAACACGTCATGACGTTATGGCGGTAGGATTAGGTAAGGCGGTGGTACCAATCCGGGTGAGTCGATGCGAAACTCTACCACCTAGAAGGATGTCACGATGAGCCCGGACCAACACGGGTCTTTCATTCGAGTTGCCTATAATGTCGGCCATTTCTCTAATTTTCAATCTGTGGTCTCTCATAATTAAATGAAGTTCGGTCTGTGGTCTACAAAAGCCATGGTTATCTCTTACCATCAGGGAAGCCGAGTGCTTGTTATCTTGTCGCATAAAAAAATGATGCAAATCTGGCTGTACTGTAAGCATTGGAGTGGCATTGTTCTGTCGACCATGTAATAGTTCTATGAACGTAACAGCGTTTACTCTCTATTTAGTTTCTACAACCTTCTACCTCCACTTCCTTGGTCCACTCTCTCAGAGGCCGAATATCACATGTACCATCGTCCAAACTCCTTAACTGATGTCACGTTTTTCAGTACAGGGTCTAGGTAGCTGGCCAAGATAAATCAATTACTTTAACTGCAGTTCCTGTCCCCGATTTCTTTCCGGAATGTTTGCCTTCGCAGATAGTATGATGGCTAGCCAAGAAAGTAATAACTGCCTTAACTGCAATTCTGCCCCTGTTATGATTCTGTTTTGATTTGTCTGTCTGTCTGAGTAGAGTCGCCGGTAGACTTGCGGGAATGTTTATGTGATGGGAAGTCATTCTTAGATTGATGAGGCATAACTAAATTTCTTAGTGTCCATAGGCCATCAATATTTCTAGACATAAGCCTTGAATTTTCATGTACATTAAAAATATTACTTCATTATTACGATTACTAGACACTATACTATTTGTAACCTTGTGAAATTATTGATTTTATTATACTCCAAAGTTGTAAGTGGTGCAGTGAATCAATATTGTCGTATGCCAGATACCTTTAGAAGGTGTTTTTAGATGATAAATACTTTAGTAGAAAGACGATGTCTGAAATATTTAATTAAAAGTACCTAATTAATAATTAGACATATAGAAAAATCACGATGATTTTTAACGAAATAAATAATGACAAAATGGTTAAGACAAAAGTTGTAAAAATTAAAGTAAAACCGAAAAGAGAAGTTATATCACTTAATACGATTTGGACTATATTGAAACCGTTCACATATATTGAATATATCTTTGGTATGTTTAAGTACCGGATGAAAAATGTAAATTTGGTGACTCCAAGCAGAATCGTGAAAATCTATGGAAATCTGGTAGTTTTGGTTTGCGGTTTGATGTATTTTAGTTTTCTTATTTTTATGTCCTTACAAAATAGTAATGATTTTTTTTTCTTTATCATACCTATAGAATACATGATAACAATAACGTTATGTACAATTCACAGTAAAAAATACATTCATGTAATGAATGCTATGGCAAGGATTGATTTTTTCCTACAAATTCCCATTCGCATGACGCATACATTGATAAAATACAAAATACTATTGAAATTGTGTTTACCTTCTTTTATTTTTAATGTTTCACAATGTTTTTTTATAACTATTAGCGATAGTACAATATTGAATTTACTTGTTTTTGTAGTTTTCAATAGTAGACAACTGATAATGTTTTCTTTTTTTGTGTATTTGTCAATAATAAGAGAATTTCTTAAAATCATTAACATAAATATGAAGATATTAATTGCAAATCTAAAAGTTGTGAATTCGGCTGGCAACACCAGCACTGAAATAGGAAACGTCAATGATATCGCAATTAACATTCAATCACAAACTTTAGCCTTTAATGTCATTGGTCAGACATGCAAGCTTGTCAATGAAATTTATAATTTGTCGTTAGTCATATTTTTCTTTAATACGTTTGTGTTCTCTCTACTGTGTCTTTGGCAGTATATACTTTATCTTCATGGAGCAACCAATCTGAGTTGTATAATGACGGTTATATGTTTTCTAATATATAAATTTGTTATCTGCTTATATATAACATCATTGTGTGAGTTTTTAAATTCAAAGCGCAAAAGTATTCAGACTTACAGTAATGAATTAGTCATTAACTATAATTTACCTCGTGAAATAAGATTTCAAGCTAAGATATTGGTAGATGCCACTAGGATTTAGACTCTAGAGATATGTGTTTATGATGTATTTATCATAAACCCAAAACTAATGTTAACTTTTTTAGGAATAATCGCGACATATATGATACTTTTTGTTCAAATATTTCATTTGATATAGGCAAATATGCAATACAATACAATAACTCTTTATTGTGCACCAAATACAGATAAATTACAGATACATTAAATAAAACTTAAATTATAAGATACACGAAGGCGGCCTGATCGCCAAGTCAGCGATAATTTCCAGGTAACGCTCGAATATAGAACGAGATATACTGTGTAATGGTGCTCTTAAAAATATAAAAATGCATCAAATACTAGACAAAATATATAATTCTAAAAGCAGAAGCCTGTTTTAATTATAGGTATTAGAATTTAGAAGAAGCAATAAAGTTATTAATCACAATGAACGCAGAAAGTGACGCTTTAACATACTTTTGAAAACATTAATATTTGGAGCTCTCCTGATATCTACGGGAAGAGAATTCCAAAGTCTCATTGCCTGCGAGGTAAAAGAACGGCTATAGTAATTAGTGTTTCGAGAGTAAACTTGAAGAGTGTAATTATCACTGGACCTGAGAAATTTTACCTCACTGTTACAGGAATTAAATCTCTCCTTTAAATAAATAGGCGCCAATGGATCAAAGAGAATATACATAGTTTATACTATACGTATTGTAAGGAAATATATATTTGCTGCAACGTGTTATTAATTTATTTATTACGGACATTTACATAATTATAAAAGTTAATATAATAATAGATAACATTATAATGCATTGACACACACTACTACTACCATGCATTTGACACACACAAACAAATATATTGATGATAACGATAAAAGATCACAGGTGGAGCACCATTCAGTTTGGAAACAAAATAGTTGGTCTTTAGAAATGAAGATGACGTCCATATCAACAAGATGTTATAATGTATCATGGTCGAATTTCGACCAATAGGCGACAACTAGTAAACAGAAATAACCAAATCAAGTTAACCACGAAAACTCTTCAGCGATACACATTTCAACATTTTTTGAGTGTTTAACGCGCATTCAAAACTATTTTATAACCCGTACAATATTCTCAGAACCTAGTTAATAATAATAATTATCTCTCATATTAAAAAAGTTAAGTAATTTTAAATCTTTCACGATAAAATTATTGTTGAAAGTTTTTCTTATATTGAAAACTAGCGGCTCGTCCCGGCTTCGTACGGTTATGAAATATACACATTAACCTTCCTCTTCAATCACTTTATTAAAAAAACTGCATCAAAATCCGCTACGTAGTTTTAAAGATGTAAGCATACAAAGGGAGATAGGGACAGAGGAAGCGACTTTGTTTACTATGTAGTGATAACAGTGTTTGTTAGCAGATCAATTGATTTATTTTGTATCTTTTGTGTTGAAGTTATACTTCTTTTGGCGCTATTGGGAAAAATGATGAGAGTGAATTTTTACGATGCGCGCACCCCGACAGATAAATGTGACAGTCAAAAGCAACACCCTGAAGTTAGGTGCGAACCTTTTTATTTTTAATTATATTTTATGATTTTTAATTATTGTTGCATGCGATTTATGTATATTTATGTATGTATGCGTTGTGTTATTATTTGGTATTTTTGGATTGTTACGCCAAAGAAGTATAACTTCTTACGTGCGTACATGAGTACACACACTCTTTTTTTATTACTTTCATTGTAACTGAATTGAAAAAAATAAGTTGATAATTTTAATTATAACAGTTTAGCAAATATCAATAGTTAGTAAATGTATTCATTTGCAATAAAAAGTAGTTAACTGTAAAATGAATTAAATAGTGAGAAATAAACAATTTTTTATTATTTTGGTCGAATAATTGGTTATTCTAATAGTGCAATAGTTACCTTGTCGTCGAGATACTAGAAAATTTATAAGTGTTACCAGTGCTAATAACCGTGTCCTACGGCTTTCAGACCCCAAATTCAGGAAAATCACGACCTACGGCTGAAGTTCAAAAGCCGTAGCAAAATCTACGGCCTTTTGATAACTGCATGATTGTAGAATATTCAATTAGTATTACAAATAGCTTTTGAAAATAATTACAATAAGTTAATCCAGTTATTTGTTTAATAGGTAAGTACCTATCTAATTTCTTGCGCGTATAAAATGCTGTTTAGGTACGTAGGTAATCGATCAATCGAAAAAAGAAAGAAGAGGACAAATCGCTTACTTCTGTCGATAATACAATGCTAGTATTACATCGATTTAAAACTATCGCAAAAAAATGATAACACTATTTCGATGTATAGAACAATAAACGATAGAAACTAATAAATAAAAAATAAAACCAAAGAACAGTTAATTGAAAGGCATGACTTTTCTGCCTTGCTTACACGGACAACAAAAAATATGCATTGGCAACACTGAAATTTATGCATTGTTAAAATAATATTAACGATAATAACGATATAAAATCCGACACGTTTTTGAGTTACATATTATGTAACTCAAAAACGTGTCGGATTTTATATCGTGTTCTCTCTAAGGTACTGTCGTCATAAGATTTGCATGCAAAATTTATAAAAAGGGATTATAAGCTTTCTGGAAGGCCGCACCGTCAAAGCGGGTGTTGATGACATTTTGTCGAACGCGGAAACTATTAATGTTGGTGTTTCTCGAGGCTCCGTACTTATTGCTCTTAGCACGTCAATGTCATGCTGCAACACAACATCATACATTGTTACGCAGATGTCAGCACATGTGACGCTCTCTGTAGGGGCCCTGTTGATATTTCGCGGGCACAGGTTTAGGACAACAGGAATAAGCTTGTGTCTAAAATTGAGACTTGTCTGGAGCGGGTCTCAAAGTAGGACGAACTCGTAAAATTCAACCGCCAGTTGGCCTTTATCCACAAAAAGAGCCGTTTTGTCAGAGCTTCCTTATTCCAGAACTCCCGTCCACCCATTTCTTAAAGTATGTTTTCCTCCGTTGCCCATTGTGGAGGGCACAGCTAAATTAGTTTAAAAACCAAATAAAAGTTATACTGAGGTTGCTAAATCGCGGGATGAGGTTCTTCACGTCCTGCCATAAGTTTGATCTGGAAATTCCCAGTATGTAACCCTCAAATTTGAAAGAATCTAACGTAGAGTGATGGGGCTTATCGACAATCTTAACCTTTCTGACGGTCCGGAACTTCTTAGTCTCCGCGAGCAACCTTGATCTTAATGTGTTCCGCCGTTTGTGCAATAGTCAGTGTTGTGAAGAACTTTTATCTTTGTGCCTTCAACACATATTTCACGTTCACATCTCATTTTCTTTTCGTTGTCCGACTTGAAAATCGAACCCGGGACCTCATGAAGTCAAATCCAACGTCATATTTTTCATTTACAAGTTAGACTCAATTGCTACCATGGTATCTGTTTACTTTTTTTTTTCTATATTATAGGAAGGCAAACAAGCAGACAGATTTCCTTATGATAAGAAAATCACGCTGTCTAGAGACACCAAAGGTGGTAATGGTGCGTTGCTAACCTGAGGTCGGGATGTTGGACTCGAGCAAAAGTAAGTTTACCGGCTACCTTACCCTTCGAACTGGAACACGTCATGACGTTATGGCGGCAGGAATAGGTAAGGCGGTGGTACCAATCCGAGCGAGTCGCTGCCAAACTCTACCACCTAGTCGGATTACATGGTGTTAGTGATGGTAAGCCTATGCTCGCATTAACGAGCTGCCCTGCTAGGTAGCCAGATGGTCTATTCTACAAAGGAGCCCGGACCAACACGGGGAAAAATTACTGCTTTTGTATCTATCTTTGAAACGATAAAATTTAAGAAAAAACGGTTTTAGAAACTTTGTCTCATTTTTAAGACTTATCTATAGATACCCGACATGTGTGGGTTTGATAATAGTTATTTTGTGGTGTTAGTTCTATCGATATGGGGAGCGACTCTTTTAGGGCCACTTGCACGTTCCTGGGTTAAGTTTAATAACGGTTTAAAATGTCAAATGTATATTGAATTAGTCCTATGTTAGAAGCTAACTTTGAGTTAAATATTTAACCCAGGAACGTACAAGTCGGCCTTAATGTTTTACATCTTATACTCGTGTTATA
Source organism: Calephelis nemesis (assembly GCA_002245505.1). Lineage (NCBI taxonomy): Eukaryota > Metazoa > Arthropoda > Insecta > Lepidoptera > Riodinidae > Calephelis > Calephelis nemesis. The sequence goes on along the minus strand of NJDD01001423.1, from coordinate 44,202 downwards.
TGAAAATCGTAAAGTGGGCCATAAATCATCTTCATACGAAGTTTTAACTGTATGGTTCTAATGTTTTGGGTTCAAAGTGACTATGACATACGGACGGACGGACAGTCATTTTTACACCATTCTGGAACGGAACCCTAATAAAACATGCAATCGAATTCAAAACCTCCTCCGTTTAAATGTTTTCGAGTCGGGTTAAAACGACTCTCGCTGACAAAGTGAAAGACACCATCATAATTCTCGTAATTATCGCCATATTTATTTGACCGCCTTGTTGGTCGAGTGGCTAGCGTACACGCCAAATTTCACCGTCCAACCGCGAAGCTCGGGTTCGATTCCTGACGGGGGCAGGCATTTGATGCGTAGTTGGGCAGGCGTGATGAACATTTAGATGTCTGCATTTTCGGGTCTGGGTGTTTATTAAATTTATTCTTGTGTCTATTTAAGTATTTTTATGTATTAGTACCGTTGACTTACGCCCATAACACAAGCATATAATCTGCTTACTTTTAGGTTAGATTAAAAAAAACTAGTTATATCCAGAGTTCGGCGTAATCAACTACTTTTGTAATCATATTAATAATCTGATTGTAATCATGATTACATCAATAATTATGATTACTTTTAATCTAGATTACTTTCAGTCATGATTACATTAATTGTAATCGTTAGTTTTGATTACAATAATCAGTAATCTGATTATATGATTATATTTTATTTTTCCCGTGTTGGTGTTGGAAAGAATTACGGAAAATGGTTTATCCGCTCAGGCGTGATGTGATGACAAATGATTTACATTTACAAGATTCATTTTTATGTATAAGATAATGTAATGATTAAAACAGCGTATTTCCATGATTAATTACAAATTTACGTTCTCCTAGCATCGGAGCTTAAATATATCCTTTGCTTGGGATACATTTTTGAATATATAAAAAAAACCATCTTGGACGAAACTTCAATCAAAATTGTCTTCCTTGACTTATGCACAACATGTCTTGTTGACGACGATCTGAGCATATGAATCATTAAAGACTTATATCCTGTGGTATGGACTGACGTATGGTAAACACATCAATCCATACCACAACAACAACAACAACGCAACAGCTCAAATTGTTATAGCGATGGATGGTACAAGTTCCATTCATCAATTCTTTCTAGCGGAAAATGTAAAATAAATATCTTATTCTTAATTTTGATTCTTATTCACAATTAACCTATTTCGATTCATTACGTAAAAGAGATCCCAGAAAGCGAGTCGATCGTGATACGGTCTATTTGAAGCCGTCAAGTTCAAGTCTATTCGGAGGTAGTTCAAGTCGCCTTTGTTTATTGGATTCCATTTAACTGGCAGCAGATTTGTAGTCTCTGGTGTTGGGTTTCTAAAACAATAGAATACGTATCTTTAAACATTTTTGTGATTTCCTTCCTATACTGCCATTATTAACATTTTTAATTATTTATAAGTACAAGATACTCTCGATATATTTTTATTTGGTTTGTCGATATTGTTGCAGTACTGCAGACAGATATGCCCGTCAACTCTCCATCTAATTCTTCTTCTTGTAACGACACAATACTATGTCTCTACACTTTATGGCACTTTTTGTATACTTAACCAATTGTGGGATCCAATTGTTGGTTGAACCAGCCCGAAATTCGACATATAAAATAAATTTTATCGTGAGTATCCCGTACTAATAATTAAAAGTATTCACTTAATGTTAATAACGCGCCAGTATAGGGCTCAAGAGTTCCTAAAATGACATATTCTGTTCCAACTTCCAATATTACATGAATCGAGGTTCAAAAGTAACCATCTGGTTTGAAGATGAATCACAAAAATAGAAACGTGACCCTGCGTTGTTGCGTACATATAAAATAGTCGAGTTTGATTCATTCGATTCTATTTAAATAGATTTGTTGATATTTTCTCATGACGAGGACTAGATCACAAGGACCTGATGAAAGAACTGAGAGTTGATGGATCATAGTTTAAAGTTACGGTATTAGGTATATTTCGTAATTTTTGAAGTTCTTGTAAAGCACATCTAAGAAGAGAGATGTTATAAGTTTGACTTGTTTGTGTGTAAATGTGTGTCTGTCACAGATAATTGTGACGCATTCTTTCAACCCATGACGCAAAATGACGGGTTTTATTAACCTCCAGCGGAAAACGAGGAGTGTTATAAGTTCGACGTATTGGTTTTGAACGGATGGGCTGATTTCGATATGGATATATTTGATTTCAAAGCTGGCCTAATCGAAATGATTCTTGGCTACATTACATAAAGGTTTCGTCGGGGGTTCATTGAATATTTTTAAATTTTAAGTTAACTTTTTTTAGTCCACTGGTTTGGCTATTTAAGCATCATCAAAGTACAAATGAACAGTACAAGTAATTTTTTATATGAACCTATTATTATGCGTCAAAAAAGTTACTGCAGTGATTGTTTTTAAACTATAAGGGGCCACAGGTGGCATGTAATTCCTTAATTTAGGACTTGCTTAAATAATATCACATCTAAATCTATTGGAAAATAATCTTACCCTGTTTTAGCAAAATTAGTCCACAGTAGTCATCCTGTCTATAACAAGCTGGTCTTCAAAAGACGGTGCCTCACTGTGTTTCTTATTAAATAAGTAAGCGAGTTCTTCAGCATGGTGGGCTCCTCTTTTCGTATCATTGACATTATCATTCACTGCGTTTCTGTCACCCACATAATGAAAAACGTAATGAAAAATATCCCCAGCTCCATTCGCATAGTATCTTACCAAAGCTCGCTGTGTTGGATGAGCAAATTTGAAATCTGACCAAAAATCAATCAGTTCCCAAGTTAAGTCTACACTGACTTCCTGATCCCCTATATAGAAACGCTGGACAATGTTTGCCATTTCGTCAATATTTTCTCCAAAATCGAAAACCTGATTTAATGAACTTTTAAATAGTTGGTCTGATTTGTCTGAAATTTCCGTTTTCTTTATTTCGTGGCTGTTGTATCCAACTAAAATTGGTATTTTAATATTAGGATTTGAGTGTTCAGGATGTTCAGAAATAAAGAGGACAATGTCATCAAATGATTTTTCCACACAAGGTCTATATGTAATAGCCAATGCCTTAGAAGCTGCAACAATTAAATGTTCATTGCTTTGTACTAAAAATGCTAAAGCGTCTTCCGTGTTCTCTGTTTCAAAACCTAATTTTGTAACTATTTTTATGGGCAAATTTGGATCTGATTTAATAACCTCTTCCGGACAGAGAGCAGTACCGCTCTGCATGATTGCTTGATTAAAATTTTGTGATCTTTTTGATAGTAAATGAAAATCAATGGACATACTTCCAGCACTTTCACCAGAAACTGTAATCTTGTTCGTGTTACCGCCAAAATCAGCTATATTATTTTTTACCCATTCTAAAGCCGTATATTGGTCTTTTAATCCTTGATTACCAGGGACTTCTAATGTATCTAGACACATGAATCCGTATGGACCAAGTCTGTAGTTAATTGAAACTAAAATAACGTCATGGCGGACAAGGTATTTAGGTCCATATTCACTTCCTGAACCTCCTTCAAATCCTCCTCCATGGATCCAAATTAATACTGGAAGGCTGTTTCTACTGTTAGCTACGTTTGGCACGAATATATTTAGTCGAAGGCAATCAAGTGTTCCTTTTATTATAGAACTGCCTAGATCATTTTGCGGACAAATTCTGGAGTCGTCGTTTGCATCGAAGATTGTGTCAAATTTGGGATATGGAAGAGATGCCTGGAATCGGAAAGAACACTTTTAAAATAGGAAAAATGTTTTAACGAACTACGAATTTTTTTTCTGTGTCTACAGGCGCTATTCTAAATTTAGACTGGATGAAATATAATCATGTTATTTATCTCATGAAGAAAACAGAAAATGTCATGTTGTATTGTAAATGCGAAGATGTGTATGTTTGTATGAGTGTTACGATTTCACATCAAGTAACGGTCCGATGTCATTTAATTTTCACTTAGAAATTCATTAGACCTCTGAGAAAGTAATAAAATCACTTTCCTGTCGTCGTATTTTTATTTATTTATTTTTTTATTTTTTTAGCACTTGCCCTGTGCGTGGGATAAATTTCTATAATTTTAAAGAAAGAAAAAATTTCGCCCCAGACAGGATTTGAACCTGTAAACCAATTGAGCTACTGAGGATTCAAGTCCCGTGGCGAAATTTTTAATTCCTTTCTAAC
>NJDD01001423.1:8045-23442 GCA_002245505.1 Calephelis nemesis | reverse complement strand
AAACGGTGTATATATAATAGAAATATATCGTCATCGTCAATTAATTAACAACAAAGTGTTGATAAGAGGACGGATTCAGTCTAGACATGTAAGGGCTAGACAATATTAGACGTATATATTATTTGATCCCACAGAAGAAGGTAGAGAAAGCTTAATTGACTATTACTGCTCATGTGTTCATGGCCGCCGTACTGTCGGGAGTTGTGCCCACATTGCTAGCATTATTTATTTTTTATCATGGGCTAGACATGAAGAGGTAATTGATACACCAGCAGCCTTTTTGGATGATATTACTGTAGACTTAGACAATGCCAAATAATAATAATAATATCTGCAAACACCAAATAAAAGTGTTAAATTGTATTTTTAAAATAAATAAAATATGTGCATACTTATGTTTTTTTTTGAAACTCCCATGCCTTACAGAAATGCAAATCATCAAATTGCAAATTAGAGCCATTTACCTACATACCTAAACTTATTTTGTCCTTGTCCGCCGTGGAGAAATTTTCCATACATTGTGCCCATTGACCTTTGATATTTTCGTAGTTCAAGTTTTAGCTGTGGTAATGCTGTAAAATAAAGTTGTGCTAGTTACACCATTTATAACTCAATAACGAATGCAGTGGTTGAGCTGAAAATGGATGGGGGTAGCTTAGAACCAGGAGACGGACGTATTATACTTTTTATTCTAAATTTTTATCCTATGTAAACTGAACAGCTGCTATGTTAATTATAAGTCTTACGTAAAAGAGTAGCTATTGTCTCCGCTGTTTTTTATTGACGTGACAACGTCTTAAATTAGGTTGCGGCTCGGAGTGACTCATGAAAAAGTGTAACGCCCGGTAACGTTACGATGAGTCACCGAACGAGAGAGAGGCCCGCCGGAGCAGCGAATGCCTTGCGTCTCTCTCCCACTCTTTAATAATATTCATATCAATAAATATTCTACCGAGAAAAAGACGTTGTCACGTAAAATCTTCGCCCGTAAAACCGACTTTACAGGCAACCACTTTTTCTAAATATGACTATTTGCTTTAAGTTTTCGAGATTAGCTTCCGCTACCTTATCTGTTAAGGCAGGCCTAAGGAAAATTCGCACAAGTCGTGTGAGTGACGAAAAGTGAAGTATTTTCTATTTTATATCATCTCTGAAAATCTGACGTGTCGTAACTAACACTCGAAAACTTCAAATGCAAGCGTGAACAAGATACTCTAAGTATTCGAATTTATAATATTACTGACTAGCAGTTTCACGCAGCTTCGCCTGCGTAACTTGGCTTCTACTATACCGATTTGGATGAAACAAAGCCTATGTCACTCGTGGATAATGTAGCTTTCGAATGGTGAAATAATTTTTAAAATCGGTCCAGTAGTTATTGAGCCTATTCATTACAACCAAACAAAGTTTTCCTCTTTATAATATTAGTATGATATTAGCATTTGGTTTGAAAATATTATTCGTAATCTCTCCTGTCGGAATTTTTCCGTCGCGATACGTAACAGTCATAATATCAGTTTTTAACGTTGTTATTTTGCCAGGGCAATGAAAGTTTAGATGTTCGTTTTTGATAGCAGTGCTTATCAGCGCATATCATTTAATGAACTTTAATTAGGAAATTTGACCACAAAACTTAGGCTGGATCCCACCATCGTATTTAAACGCGATCAACGTAAAAACGCATTTAGTCCATTGTCAAGAGTGTCATTCATGACAATTTGATTGCCAAAGAATTTTTGGTTATTGTATTAAACTATTTCACGTGGTAAGTAGGTTTTCAGGAGATGGGGATAAAAATTTAGTCAAGTTTAAAGCAGTACTACAGAAACTCATGAAAGGCATCCCAAACGATAATTGAACTCGTTCACACTAAACTTAGGTTTACTAAACTTGGTGTTCAATATAATCGGTGAAATCAGCCCTTACCCGGATTTTAAAAAATGAGTTCAAAATGTAGTCATTTTGTCTATGATCATTCTAACCTTCTTGAGATGTCTCCGTGGAGTCAAAAACCGAAAAATAATAGTATCGAAAATCATCGACATGAAACGCACCACCTTCTGTTATATTTGACATTGCTTTTCCAAAGTTTTACCACTATTATATAAAAACACTGGTCTGATTAAACTGGACTCATTCGATTCGCCTTAACTAGACCTGTTAATATTTTCTGATGACAAGGACCCGATGAATGAAGTGGGAGGCGGCTGATGGCTCATAGTTTATAAGTTACGCTAGTAGGTATATTTCGTTATCATTACTCGTAATATTCAGGCACATATAGAGAAACATGAAGTAATTAGACTTTAGCCCCACAGGCCTCGCTTGCATTTAATTCATTTAAAATGTATCCAAGAATATGTGTGTAAAGTTTCGTGATGATTAGTTAAGTAGTTTATGTATGAAAATGTCACAAAAAATTTACATTCGCAATACACGTTGGTTAAAAAAAAAGTATCTTTACGCCCGGATATCCTCGAAGAATGAGGCAGAGGCACAACCAGGCACCCACGACTAGCCGAAGACACTAAGTCCCACAACGTGGTAGGTGGCAAGCCTATCGCTAACCGGGCACATATCCAATCCCGAGCAACGTTTTTTTATTAAAAAATTGGAAAAACCCAATTTTCTTCTTGTTCCCCGACCCAGGTTTCGAACCCGGGACCTCAGGCAGTCAAGTCCAACAACTGAACCACTAGACCCCAGAGGCGTTGGTGGCGACTATTAACTATTTTCGGTTTCGAAGACATTGAACACTCATTATTCCAATCAGAACATTTTACGACAGATGTCGTGCGTTTTTAAAATTCAAATTAACATTTCTATAGTAAAAGCTTATTTGTAATTCATGTTGTTTATTTATAACTTCACCAATATAAAAACTTCTCTGGATATAACGCATTGAATAGTTCCCAGAAGATCATCCTCTCATGATAGGGCCTGGTGCCCATGGTCAGTTGGGAATTTATATTTAAGTAGCTAATCAATTCTTCCGCAATTGGTGTCCAATTTACTGGTAGAAGATTTGATATCTGGGGTGTTGGGATTCTGAAATTTAAACATGTGTTTAAATTTCCCCGTGTTAGTCAGGGTCCGGTCAGGAGGATAGACCATTTGCCTCTCTGTCAAGCAGCTCGTAAGAGACAAACACTGGTTAAAGTATTGGTTATCACCGACAAAACCGCTGCTGGTAGAATGCTATATTGGTACGCACAGTATCAACGCTGGTACCAATGTTATAGTGTTACCGGAAGTCATGCGCTTAGCAACATATTCAGCAATTATTTTTTTCTATACTGTAATAATAGAATATGAGTATTATTACTTTTTTTGAATATCAATGTTTTAACATAGTACATAGATACATTTTTCCAAAACACTTAACAATCTTAACATAGAATGTGTGTATAATTAAATCAGTCTTGTTATTATTAAAAAATAATAGTTGAAAATTAAAATAAGTTGAACAAATTAATAGTTTGAACATAATACAAATTTGCTAATAAAAAAGGAAATTAAATTGAAAAATACGTACAGAAAAACTTTATAGAGAATAGGATAACATTATCAGATGTTGTATTTTAAACGAGCCAATAATTCGTATGAATGGCTCAATAAGAAAAGAGGTTTTACAAGTAACTGATGAAATTGTTAGTAAAAAAAACTAGATCCATTAAGTTGTATTAAAATGAAGTCATTTTACCCATGTTTAGCGAAATTAGTCCACATTGTTGTCATTATTTGCTCTGACATTCATATTCTTGGTTTATCTGACCATGAAACAGCACAAAGTATACAAGTAGACATAAAGCCAGTTTCATTTTGTAAACCAAAGCGTACCTTTTGGTTTGAAACAAAGCGTATATTTGGACAAGAAAATATTAATAAGTTCTATGAATGTCTGTCATCTTTAAGTTTTAATGAAGTTCTTACTTGTGATAATTGTGAAGAGGCTTTTAATGAGTTTCATGATACTTTTATATTATTTTATGAATTATGTTTTCCAAAATTCAAATTAGGGTGTCAAACAAGCCAATAAAAAACAAATGGCTGTCTAAAGGTCTTTTAAAATGTTGTAAAGTAAAACGTCAGTTATATTTAAATTATCGTTAATCCCAATTTCACAAAAAGGGAAATAAGACAAGTTACTTACGCTATAAAAAGGTATTATCTAAATGTATACTAGAATCACAGAAACAGGCATCGTTAAAATATATTGAACAGTCTTCTAATAAATGTAGAGCTTCATGGGATATAATCAAAAGTACATTTCAAAATAAAATATCTAAAGAAGAAATAGAACAAATTAAAATAAGTAACTCGATATACACTGATGCTCAAGTAATTTGTAATCATTTCAACAAGTTCTTTATAAATCAAACTAAATCTTGTTATAAAAATCAGGCTTGTTCTACAAATAGCATAAAATCTCATCATTTGTCTAATCATAGTAAAACTATGTTTTTGAAACCAGTTGATGAGCATGATTTAGTTAAGGTTATACATAATTTGAAAAACACCAGAGCAACTGGCTATGACAATATAAGCACAATAATATTAAAGAATGTTGCCAGTGTGATATCAAAGCCTCTTTGTCATATAATTAATTTATCATTTTTAGAAGGAAAATATCCTTATCGTTTAAAAAAGTCTATTGTCAAGCCATTATTTAAAATAGGGGATAGGTGTGACATGAACAATTATAGACCAATAACTTTAATTCCAGTCATTTCTAAGATTTTTGAAAAAATAATGTATGACAAATTATACAGTTATCTTCTTCAGCCATTACTTTTCATAATTTACATAAATGATTTACCTAATGCTATCAATCATGATTCAATTTTGTTTGCTGATGATACTACACTTCTCATCAAGAGCAAAAATAAAAATGATTTATTGGAAGAAACAAGTAAAACTTTGACTAAAGTGACAGAATGGTTAAATGAAAATAATCTAAAAATAAACTTACGAAGACAAAATTAGTTGAATTTCAAACACATTATAGAGCTCCTAAAAAATTAGATGTTATTTTAAATAATACTACTATTGAGAATGTAGATTGTACTAAATTTCTAAGAATAAAAATCGATAAATTTTGTAACTGGAAATCGCATATTGATTTACTTTGCAATAAAATCGATAGGTTTGTATATGTGTTGAGAAGAATTAGAGTAGTGTCAGGATTAAAGGCATCTCTGTTAGTATATCACGGGTATGTTTCTTCCGTTTTGCAGTATGGTATTCCTATTTGGGGGAATTCTGTAGAATTAACTAGACTCTTTAGAGTTCAAAAGAAGTGTATACGTGCGATATGTAATGTCAATCTATTACATTCATGCAAGCCACTTTTTAAGTCACTTAAAATATTACCTTTGCCGTGTTTATATATATTAGCTATATGTGTATTTGTAAAAAAACATCATCATGTGTTTCATACGAATGCAAGGTTTATCTCAATTTACAAATAGTGAGAAACTACATGTGCCTAACCAAAAAATCAACATTTACAAAAATAATGTGTATTGCATGTCAATTCGTGTATACAACAAAATTCCTGATAATCTTAAATCACTTCCATTAAGCAGATTTCGAAAAAAGGTATTCAACTTACTTTTAGAGAAAAATTATTACAGTGTCAAAGATTTTCTTGCAGATAAGAATAAATAATGTAGTATTTCTAATATGATTAATAATTGCAGAATGTCGGGTACGCAGGAGTTTGTTTCGCCGTTTCTTCTCCTGTCTGGCTAGGTTTGGAAACGGTGGTAGTTTACGGTAGACAGGGATAAATTAATTTACATTCTAAAAATTGTTGTATTAATAAATAATCTTATAATAAATACAAAATACAGTGTGTTGTAGATTGTAATTAAATAATTAAAATTAGTAATTTGATTAAAACCTATTAAATATTTGCACACCACAAGTTGGTAGAATATGTTGAAACGCTTAAATCATTTTGTAACATCTTTGTAACACTCATATTCCGCAATTAAATATTTTTCTTTCTTCTTTCTTTCTTTCTATTTCTATCATGGACCTGTCATCTACACTTGGCTCACGGCCAGTCCTATCAAACAGATATCTCAGTTCATCATGCGAAGCGTCTCCTTCATTTACATATACTAATTGATCTAGATCATCCCTGCCTCCATACGAAAACATATATCGATAAATATTGTGTCCACCATTTTTTAAATATCTAATTAGACTTTTTTGTATCGGGTAGTTAAAGAACAATGGCCAAATTTGTATAGGAGCTGGACCTGACTTTTTTTTGTCATGTCCCATAAACTGCTATACTTAGATTGGTTTGTTTTATGTAGTAAACACAATGATGTTTAAAAATTACACCTAAATAGCCACAATTTTTCATAATCATGTCAACTTCCTTTTGAGGTTAGAATCCACAATTACTTTTACGCGGCTGTGGCGTAGCATAAAAGTGTAATCAGCGATAAGCGAGAAGGGTAATTACTGATCCCGTTATTATTTATTTCGATTTCCCTAAAAGAATTATTAAATAATAATAAAATCTTTCATCTGTCAAATCTGTCAAAGTGCACGTTACTCTTATCTGTCAATCAGACTCCAAAGTTCGATGTCAAAAAGGTTCGTCTGTCCAGCCGGCTCGTGGAGTCTAGTCTGCTTGGGCCTTGGAATACACACATTTTGACCGATAATTTAATCTAATTCTTTATTGCTCTTAACTTGGATGTATAGTTTAAATAACAAGAATGGCATAACATCACAAGCACATAGTAATGTAATGCGTATGTAGTAATTGAACTCAATCACAGTTGAAAAATAGAAAAACATAAAAAATAATTATTATAGTCTTTATATACTAAGTAATTTCATACTAAAAATGAATAGTAAAAAGCTACAAAAACAAAAATAAGTAGAAATTTTTTTGTGGCTACTTAAAAAAATATTTCTTGTGTTTTTTAAAACCTTAAAAAAATAGGAAATTTTTGATATATAGGTCTTATTGGGACGCCATCGTTTCGTGGTCAGGTACGATTTGGCCATCCTTCTTTATAATCTGATGCGAATTTTACTAACTCCCATTTTAAATGTTCAGTTATTTCATCATCACCGATATAAAAATGTCGAACTATGTCATCAACGTCTTGAAATTCATCATCTTTGTCGTAAAGAAACTTTTTTAAAATCGTAAAAAATTCTGTTGGTTTGATGATATAAAGTCTAAGTTGTTCAGCACTATTGAATCCAGCCAAAATTGGCATATCTCCTATGCTAGGTGTCGCATTTTGAGGATGCTCAAACACAAATTTTTCGACATTGTCAAAATCTTTTTCAACACAGGGCCTGAAATACAGTTCTAATTCCGTAGTTGCAGCTATCACAGATTTTGCATCAGCTTTTGATAAAAAATCAAGAGCGTCAAATAAATCATTTGTATCGTGTCCCATTTGCTTGGCAATTTTAAGCGGAGCTGTTGTATCGGCTTTAACTATTTCTTTAGGACACAATGCTGAACCGCTTTGCATTACAGCTTGTGTAAAATGCTTTGATCTTTTTGTTAGCAAATGATAGTCCACAGACATAGCACCAGCACTTTCCCCCATAATTGTGATCTTTGTCAGATCCCCTCCGAATGCTTCAATATTGTCTTTAACTCATTTAGTGGCTAAGTATTGGTCTTTTAATCCTTGATTTCCAGGAACTTCTGGTATATCCAAACACATAAACCCATACACATCAAGTCTGTAGTTTATAGACACTATATGACATCATTTTTGATTAAGTATGTAGGCCCTGCCATGTATTTGCTACCAGAACCTGTCATAAATTTACTTCCATGGATCCATATGATCACTGGTTTCTTATCAGTACTGTTTGTGTTAGGTACATAAACATTAAGACGGAGGCCATGTCCCAATTATTTCTTTGTCCAACCTATTATATTGAGAGCATATTTTGGTGTCATTGTATGCATCGAAGGGTTTTTCAAATCTTGGATACACTTGCGTGACCTGAAATACATATGTTTAATTTAACAAAAAGTAATTTAATTTAAAAGTTTATCCCGAGCACACTACAAATTTTAATTAAAATACATAGGCATGTCATTTTCTTTCTAATTTTCTAATTTGATTAGACTTACTCGACTTACTCGAGTCGAGTCTGTGGTCGAGCGGTCCAGGTGTTGGACTTGACTGCATGAGGTCTCGGGTTCGAATCCCGGGTCGGCCAACAAAAAGAAAATTGAATTTTTCCAATTTTCGAATAAAAAAAAATGTTGGTCTTGATTGGAAACGTGCCCAGTTGGCGATAGGCTTGCCACCTATCACATTATGGGACTTAGTGTCTTCGGCTAGTCGTGGGTGCCCTGGTTGTGCCTCTGCCCACCACTTCGGGGATATGGGCGTGAAGATACTTTTTTTTTTTACTCCAAAAGGGTTGTCCTCGTTGACTTTAGCGTACGGTATTCCAAGATATATTGAATAACCATCTTCTGGCACTAGGCCCTTCATGACTCCTATGCTCGTATTAACACTAGATTGTATGTTTGCCACTCCATTAGACAAACCGAGACAGCTAGCGAAAATATACATCCACATCTTAACCATGACCTGGAAAGAATATTATTCTACTAAATTAAATTCTACTAAAAACTAAATTCTTACAGGGTTTAAATCATATTTGATTATCAACCAAAACTAATTGATATAAATTTAATAATTTCAAGATCAATATTAATTACATTTATATAGGGTTGGAAGGAAAACGAAAACGGATCTTTTGAAAGTAAGATATATACTTCACCCTTGAACTGAGAATGTCAATGTTTTATTGCTTGTTAGCAATAATAATACAAATTATATATTAAATATATATTTAATTATATATTAATATTATATATTAAATTATAATAATAGTACAAATAACAGTTTGGAAAATACAAACGTGCCAAACACAGTCACACAGTTAATCGCACCGACGAGGCCCTAAGTTGATTTTTTTATACAAGAGGAGGCAAACAAGCAATTGGGTCATCTGATGGAAACAGATCACCTCCGTCCACGGACATCCGCAACAAGTCATAATTGTTTGGGAATACCGCCCTCGGTAACTGATTCCACAAAGGTGTTATGCGAGTTAAAAAATGTCTTCTGAATCGCACAGTTGTAGATCGCCACGCGTCAAAATGATGGGCATGATACTTTAAGCTCTGTCGCGAAGTCCGAAGGTGGAAATTAGCGGCTGGAATTAAACCAAACAACTCCTCACAACATTTCCCATGATAGATGCGGTGGAAAACATTGAGGGACCTAACATTTCTACGCAGCGCCAAGGAATCAAGCCGATTGGTAATTGCCCGGTCATTGACAATTCGAGTTGCTCTACGTTGAATGTTGTCAAACGTGTTGTCAAATGTGTTCCGTTGTCAAACGGAAGGAGCTGGTACTGTGGAGCCCCTGCCCAGAGTTGAGAACAGTACTGTAATTGAGGCCGAATTTGCGCTTTGTATAGTTGTAAGCGATGGGTCGGCTTGAAATACTGTCTCGTTTTTAATGAGCACACCAAGTAAAATAAGTTTTCGGGGTACTTTAGTAGCAAGTGTCGCGTAAAGATAAGTGGTCACGTTTTTTTGTTTCTGATATTTTCTTAAAATTTCCACAAGTATATTACGTACTTAGGTCGAGGACGTAGTTATTGCAATCCGATTGTTATAAAATACTGCTTCAATGGAGTGTAGATAAGTATATTAAAAACTACGCTTAGTTTCTATACTGATCCGTATTAGTTGTATTGTGCATAAGCTCTTGCGTAATTAAGTTTACTCAAATAGGGGATGAAATTTTGTATGAAAGTCCCTTAATTTCCGAATTAAGATCTACTAAATTTGTGCTAAGGTTGATTTTTTTATCTAAACGAAAAAAAAACGAAGTCATTCGCAGTTGATGAAATGAAGTTATGTGACAATGTGATAGCAAAATGTGTAGGTGACGAAACAATCGCACGTCGATCATGACATCGTCGAACTGCTAACAAAAATTGTGATGAATGATAGGATTGATAGATTTTTATGGTGTGTCATCTGGGACTAAGATTGATAGGTCACAGGCTGTGACTGGGAATGTATGTATGTATTATTAGATAAAAAAAACTTCTTATTATCAACCAAATTGAACGTGGCTGATGCGTGAAAACAAATTTTAGGATTTTTTTATCGCCTCTATGGTCTAGCGATCTGGCATTGGACTTGACTTCTTAAGGTCCCAGGTTCGATCTCCACATCGTGCGATAAAAGAATGTTTTTTTTTTTTCAATTTTCTTATAGAAACAGCTTTGCTTGGTATTGGATATGTGCCCGGTTGGCGATAGGCTTGCCATCTATCACATATTTTTAAAAGTCATGTTCTTTCTTTTTCCCAATTATTCTGTAATTTATATGAAAATATCGTTTGTTCTAGTGATGTCAAAGTTTGCGGTTCGCGTCGATGCAGCGGTGTCAGCTTTGGGGGGTGGTTCTGGCGCCGGATTGGACGAGAACGACTTCATAGATGCCTCGCGATTGGTCTACGATGCCGTTCGTGAGATACGACGCGCTGTGCTCATGAATCGGGTAAGTGTAAAAAGAAGTCTGTGTGAATCATCATATCATCAGTAATACTAAGGCATTTCGTTTTGCCCTAGCACAGGTGACATTCGCAGTATTGTTGTATGAAAAAGTCGATTAAGATTAGATTTAACTTAATGATGAACTAAGCCATGAACACTAAGACTGCTTAACAACCACGACTACTCTGTTTGGAGTAAAACGAAGTAGAAGAAGAAAATATGATTAATGCAAAGTTGGGTTTAGCTTAGATATATCACTGTCACAAAATGATTAGTTAGCCCAATAATGTAGACAAAAAAGAACTAATAAAGTTTTATAGAAGACTAACTATAATTCGAGTATTTGAAATTGCTGTAACACTCGATGAACGTGACTATAAATCTACCGGATCGTAGAAATTTATTAAATTCATATTTAATTAAATGTTTTAAGTTTAAAAAGTGATTGAGATGCAGAATATTTTTTTATTCACATGGATTATCCATGCTATACTTGTGCGCCTCGAAACTATTATAGAACTACTACCGGATCGGAATTTCGATCACACACTGAAAGATCCGAAGAAATGAATGAACTCAGCAGGCTTGTCTTTTTTCTATATTAATCATACTAATTACATTGACGACATAACGCCAATCAATTTTAAATTTACGATTTACTTGTTTGTAATATCTGTTTAACAAAATTTCGGTTTAGAAGTCTAAACCGAACTCGTCTTGAAAAACTGTTGTGAAAAGATATCTCATAAATTAAAACTAAGAGGTCTAGACCAAACTCACGTTAAACAATTGTTGTGAAGAGATAAATCTTAAACTAAAATTTAGAAGTCTAGACCGAACTTATGATAAACAAGTGTTATTAAAAGATAAATCGTAAATCAAATTCCAAACCGAACTCATGTTAAACAACTGTTGTGAAGAGATAAATCGTAAATGAAATTTAGAATTCTGTTATAAAGAGATATATCGTAAATTACAATTTAGAAGTCTAGACCGAACTCACGATAGACAACTGTTATGAAGAGATAAATCGTAAATCAAATTTAGAATTCTAAACCGAACTCATGTTAACCAACTGTTATAAAGAGATAAATCATAATTTATAAGTCTAGACCGAACTCACATGAAACAGCTATTATTAAGAGATAAATCGTAAACTAAAATTTGGAAGTCTAGACAGAACTTATGTGAAACCACTGTTGTTAAAAAATAAATCGTAAAAAAATGTAGAAGTCTAGAACACATGTTAAACTATTGATATAAAGAGATAAATCGTAAATTAAAATTTATTGGCGATTCGGAAACTGGCTTCTAGTCTTATTTTACTCCACATGAAATTAATACGTAATTTATATCACAATAGATTAGAAATTACACAGTAACAGAAATAAGAAAGAGGCGATACTTTAAAGAATGGATAATAATTTACTGGCATGTTGCCATAAATAAGAATGTCTTTTAGTTGCTTTGCTGGGAAAAAGATACATTTAATTATATGACAAGCTCCTCATTCGAGAATGTTTCTGATCTTAGTGTTAGTTGGTTCGACTAGGACATCATTATAGTTTTGAACTAATTAGAGAAAATATTCTCATCTGTGTACCGAATATTGTTTGTCAAGCTATACACGCAATAGGGGTTAATGACCTATTTCTCACTGATATCCAGTCTGCTGATCATAATTATAATTACTAGGATGAAGAGGAACTAGATCCAGAAGACGTTGAGCTAGACGAGCATTATACGTTGGAAACTCGAAGCAAATGTGAGGAAATAAGTCTTATGTGTTGGGTTCTACTGCTTGGACTGTTAGATTTCATTGTTGGTTCTCAGTGACATCTTAGATGTGGCGTTTCATAAATCTGATAAAACACCTGATGGTAGTCTTATGTCATGGTAGTCTGGTACTTGAATGAAAATCAATTTTATTTAAGAGTTTCTTATTATTAAAAAAATATTTAGAAAATGTTTATAGTTGACCAAATTAAACTAATAGAAAAATACAAAATTATTTTTGAAATAAAAGTTTTTTGATAATTAAAAAGTTCATGAAAAGGAGCAAAGAAATATGTACCAAATACATTTTTCCTTTTGAACCGACGAAAAGACAGATGTGGTTCTCATTTCGACGTATATATTTTATATATAGCGCACTCTAATCTATTATATAGAGCACGCAGCATTTCTTACAGTGTAGACCAATTGTGAAAATTGTTATTTTTATTAGACAGTAATCAGATATTCCTTAGGAGGTTTTTTTACAACATATTTAAATTTCGAAAAAAAATAATAGGGATAGATAATAACCACTAATTTATTGTTTAATATAACCAATTAAAACTTTTAACCTACTCGTAGAAGTCGGACTGTCAAAAAAAACTTAATAAGTTTTTAAACCATAGTGTCATTACCTTAAAATAAATAATTAAATCAATTTAACATCACAACGTTAAACTCGCAACGGTAAACATTAGCAATTGTAATTATTTTACGTTAATAAAACACTAGTATTTTTCTGGGATCTGATAAAAATACTAGTATTTCTATCAGATCCATATGTGGTGGCAAAGATAGCACCTCGACAATGCGCTGTTACAATACAAAAATAATTTTAAAATCGGTTCTGAAATGTCGGCTCTTAGTAATATTTATTTTTAGCTTTTTCGATTGTTTATTTTTTTTTAAAGACAAATTAAATTTCAAATATTTTCAACGCTGCAGTAGTAAACAATTACAATCTTATCAAACAACCGTCACAAACTTGAGCTTTGCAATGCGTTAATGATTTATAATTTTACTGATATCAATTAATGTGAATGATTATGACCCTTATCGTAAAGATTGCGATCCTGTTTGTTATGGTATAGCTCATTTAAAAAAACCGGCTTTGCATTAGTATTATAAACTGGACTTTGATTTTTCGATGATTATCAATCATATTAATGTTTCAGTAAGCGTAGCGATAGACCCATATCAGATAATATCTCTCATTAAATTTCGAAGACTTCGTAAGATTATCATCAGGAATGACCACAATTAGTACTACCATCTAGATGTAGACCATCAAAGTTCACACAATATCGAAAACTAACCGATTAAAATACCCATGTAACATCGAGTTTTAGACTCATACATGTTTAACTTTTAACGAACACTCATGAGAATGAAACTGTTTTTGGGAACTCGTTTTTTATTTGTTTTTGTGTATGTGATTTATTTTTTATAGTGTCACGGGTTTTGTCATAAACAATTCTGTGTGGTTTTCTTGCATAATGAAATGATTTATTGTGTAACCTGTAATTGCCGTCGGTTAAGCCTGCCCTATTTTTTATTATAACAATACGTATTTGTGTCATTTTATTTGTTGCAATTTATATTTCTTCTTTTGATTATTGGTTTTCCAAGGCACTATTTTAAGTCCCACTTTTAATAACAACTATAAGTTTAATTTTTATCCTCACTATGTCTATATTTTATATAATTTTAATTATAACAACAAAATAGAAAAGAGCTTACATTAATTTCATTTATTTGTTACTGTTAAATTTCTTTACGCAAGAAAACTTGTCATGTCTCATTTTATAATTCGATGTAGTTGTCATGTGTACTTGTCCCATTGCATGGTGTGTGTTTGCATGTGTAACAGACCAGCGACGACCTGGACACTGACACAGAGTTCGAACCCGTGGAAGATATGACCATGGAAACTAGGAGCCGATGTAAGTACATGTTTTATTCAGATTCTTTATAGAGTACTCCACATGTCTTAGCAAGTTCAAGAATTACGTAAATTTGTCTAGACGCTAGAATTTCTTACCAGTAAGTATAGCACCAGTTTTGCCAATGATTGATAAGCTCAGCGTGAAGTGGAAAAAGATTTGATATGCTTCTCTGCGAGATCCTACAAGTAATAAAAGGATCTGTAGATTTCTTGTCGACGATTGTTAAATGGCTATTCAAGTCAAATGCTTACAAGCGTCGTTGTGGATAGATGAAAATGTATCATAGATTCAGTAAAATTGCGATGACTGGTAATAGGCCAGAAGAATCAATTGCTAAGAATCAGGTGGTCCCATGATGAAACTAAAATGACAATAATGATAAAGCTAATTTGCAATTCAGTACTCTTTCTTTTATTGATTTGACCTGTAGTATTTCAATAATATATTTACATTCAAATAATAATAATTTGATATATTTTTATTTTAGCAAGTGCTCACACCGGAGAACATGGCGTGGACGAATATCCTGATATCAGCGGCATCACAAATGCTAGGGTAATTATTTTATGCTCTTTGTCAATCAAATGTAAATCAAATTGAACCCTATTATTTCAATTTAAATTTTAGAGAAAACAAAGATATAAAGTGAACTGGTTTAGAACTATAACACTGAAAATTCTTGCATCGAAAAATTGTCAAATGAGCAACATTAATATGGATGTGTTCGATAAAATAAATATGAAAATTTGACGCATGTGCATACACAAAAACATCGTCAGACATACAAATACATATAAAATAACCGTGTTTAATAATTGTTCACAAACTATTTTTGGTATCCAGGAAGCAATGCGAAAGATGACAGAAGAGGACAAGAGGAAGATCCTCCAACAAGTGGAATTATTCCGCAGAGAAAAGATGTCATTTGACAATGAAGTAGCCAAGTGGGATGACGCCGGCAATGACATCATTATGTTGGCAAAACACATGTGCATGATAATGTTGGAAATGACAGACTTTACCAGGTAAGTACAACTGGTATACACCGTGTTTTTGACAGCGTACCGAAAAACGAAATC
>NJDD01001421.1:231321-261453 GCA_002245505.1 Calephelis nemesis | reverse complement strand
CCCTTAAACATCTTACGTAATTTGTGGACGCCCCCTTATGTACAAGTAGTTCACACGGTCTTAGATAACCTTTATGATGAGTACTGACATCTTGCTTAAGACATTTAGTCTCCGTTTCTGGGTTACATGAATTTGCATGATTAAGAATATAAAATTAATGCTATAAAAGACCGTGTAAATTGAGGATAATGTAAATTGTCTATCAAAAATATAGTTCAATAAGTATTCTATTGTTAAAGTTATAAGAATCAAATTTAAATAACACGTTACATGACAGTCGTCAGACAAATTGGCAGACCGTTTATACACTTTAACACTAAGAGCTACTTCCTGTTTAGGTAATAAATTGCGTTTCAGACTTTATGGAAATTTCCTTTTTTTGAAGTGAAAACATTTTTAGTGGCGTTGCGCACTTTTTTTGGAATGGGTAAAAACTTCAAAACTCGCATCAGGACACGTGACTTGATCGAAATTTTGTAAGGCGGATGGAGAGTAAGCAGCCGGCGCGGCGTAGGAGAGGAAGTATCCATCTCTTTCTACGGCGCGGCGCAGCGAAAATGTATGCCTGCGTCTGCTGTTTCGTTTTGATGGAGCAGGGCGCTTGCGCGAATGTTCGTGTTGTTATGTTTGTGTACGATAGCGCAATAAATGAATATTGTATTCTACCACATAAATGATAGTTCTTGCATACTGATAATTGAAGCAATTCGTGAAAAAATATTCCGTAACCATACCAAAATATCCAAAATGCACAACGTTAATAATTAATATTCAAGTTTTCACTTCTGCCGACTCATCCGAAATACAAACCGTATATTTTAATTGTGTTTCTTTTTTCGAAAACAGTAGATACCTTTTCTGAAATATTTAAACTGATAAATACTACAGACGAGGAAAAATGTTATCAGACCAGGAACCAATAATACTCGTAGTAAAAGAGCTCCTGGGGCTTATGACTAAGCTAGGATATTTTTAAATATTGCTTTACTATTGGTTAATCATGAAATCTGCAGGGGTTTTGATAATGTCAAAAATGTAAATCAGCTTCCTTAAATCTAAAACCTACCAACTTACTTTGATGGTTACTAGTAAGTGCTATAATGAAACTAAGTTGGTATCGGAATCCTCAAAGTCTAGAAGGCTGAAATTTTAAGAGAAATACATTATTTCAATAGCTTGAGTGGTAGGTATAGCCCGGTGAAGTTGTAAAACCCTCGCGGTTAACAACATATTAGCCATTTCAAAAAAAAAGGCTTGAGTACGTCACAAGACTAAGAGCTACTAAACCATCCGATTTATCCACTTCCTACAAAGTTAGGACTTTTTAAATGTTGTTTTAGCATCAGTCAATCATGAAAATATTGTTCTAGCAAGCATATAATTATACTATTCGACCCGACGATTTTTTTCTTTTGGCACTTGAGTACCAAGTACAAGAGTACAGTACCAAGTTGACTTGGTACTGCCTACTCGGCACTGGGACTTGGCGTCCAGATATCATTGTGTCAGATGACGTACATTCAGATGTTTCATTATATTCCGGATTTCAAGATATTTTGTCACTTTATTGAGTGAGAGTATGGTGACGAATTAATAAAAATTACGAAACTATTAGCAAATTTAGTTAACTAGTATTTTTTAAAAGTTGTTCGTCTGCCTCCAGAATGAATAGAATTAAGTCTAAGAGTGGTGATATTCTTGCAAGCACGCATGACGTGTTAAAACGGTGGTATGAATATTATGGAGACATGTATGAAGGTGCCCAAGATGCTGCCGCTGGGTCCGAGTACTCAAATGACTTGGAAATAGCAGAGGCATCTGACGGCATTATGATGGAAGAAGTTGAATGGGCGATAAGAAGTATGAAATATGGTAAGGCTGCGGGAGTAGATATGGTTACAGCTGAGATGATCAAACTTGGTGGTCCTGCCGTCCGGGACTCTTTCTGGGTTCTTTGTAACAAGTGTTGGAAGACCGGCAGAGTACCTGAAGACTGGCGACGTGCGTGCCCTTGTATAAAGGCAAGCGTTCACGCATGGACTGTACAAGTTACAGGGCCATTAGTTTGATCATTTTAGCATCAAAAGTGTATGGAAAAATAGTTGAAAGGAGGATGCAAGGGATGTCCGATGGAACATTGTGGGAGGCTCAAGGCGGTTTCAGGTCTGGAAGAGGATGTACGGATCAAGTGTTTTCGCTCCGCAACATTGTAGAGAAGCATGGCTGTGGGTCAGAGGGTTTTCTGCGGTTTTGTGGATCTCGAAAAAGCGTTTGATAGGGTTGTACGTAAGGAACTTTGGGACATTTTGCCAGATTATGGGATAGATGGGTCCCTGCTGCGTGCGGTGCAGTCAATGTATTTAGACTGTAAAGCATGCGTGCGGGTTGATGTTGATCGGGTTGGTCGCCTTGGTTTGATGTTAATATTGGCGTCAAGCAGGGTTGTGTGTTGTCAGCACGCTTGTTTATCTTGTTGCCTGCAAAGTTTAAGATCACTGAATGTGGGAATGCGTATGGGTGACCAAGTTGTGAACTGCCTGCTTTATGCAGATGATGCTGTACTTTTGGGCTCTACACCATCTGAGCTGCAAACACTGGTCACAGTTATGAAAGAAGATTGTAAAGAAAGGGGCTTACATTTGAATGCGATGAAAACCAAAATACCATTATTTTGATTTTTGAAATTTTTGAAAGAGATGTAGCCAGAACGGATGTAAGAGTTTTGGTTGATGATGTAGTGCTGGAACAAGTGAATGAAATTGTATATCTTGGTTGTGTTTTTAGCAGGGATGGAAGGTACACCGCGGATGTAGAGAAGAGAGTAAGTGCAGGGAATAGTGTGAATGGAGTGTTGGGTAAGCTATTCCAAAGTGAGGTTTTAAGTCAAAAAGCTAGGCTCGCTTTGCATAATTCTGTGCTTATCCCAACGTTATTGTATGGAAGCGAGAGTTGGGTATGTCAGAAAGATCATGAAAGTAGAAATGAGAGCACTACGGAAAATCTGTGGTGTAACTCTCGCTGACCGCATTCGTAACAGTGAGATCCGAGAAAGAGTGGGATTGAAAGAAAGTGTTGGTGTTAAAATGCGAAAGGGCATGCTCCGCTGGTTCGGGCATGTGGAAAGAATGACAGATGAAAGATTGACAAAGCAGATATACAATGCGAATGTGGATGGATGTAGGTACCCGGGGAGACCAAGGCTGACATTTCACGATCAGATCAATCGGATATTATCCGAGGGTAGTGTCAAGAGTCTCCGAAACCGGCGTGTTTGTATGAAAAGGGTAATGAATGTGAAGGAAGCAAGACAGGTTTGTCAGGATCGTGAGGTCTGGCACTCGATACTCTCTGCCTACCCTGTAAGGGACTTGGCGTGAAGATATGTATGTATGTATGTAGTATTTTTTATGATTTTGGAAGACAAACAAGCAGACGGATCTCCTGATGGTAAGAAATTCACG
The DNA here is from genome assembly GCA_002245505.1 of Calephelis nemesis. Taxonomy (NCBI): domain Eukaryota; kingdom Metazoa; phylum Arthropoda; class Insecta; order Lepidoptera; family Riodinidae; genus Calephelis; species Calephelis nemesis. The sequence goes on along the minus strand of NJDD01001421.1, from coordinate 257,992 downwards.
CCGCCTAGAGACACCAAAGGTCGTAATGGTGCGTTGCCAGCCTGAGGCGGGGATGTTAGACCTCGTGCAAAAGTAAGTTTATCGGCTACCTTACCCTCCAAACCGGAACACGTCATGACGTTATACTCGTAGCAGCAGGAATAGGTAAGGCGGTGGTACCAATCCGGGTGAGTCGCTGCGAAACTCTAACACCTATTCAGATGTCACGGTGTTAGTGACGGTAAGCATATGCTCGCATTTTACAAGCTGCCTGACAGGAAGGAAGATGGTCTATTCTGCAAAGGAGCCCAGGCCAACACGGGGAACTTTCGCAGCGACTCTCAAATTAGAACATTAGTACCTACCCAATTAGCACAGTAGTTTTATAATTAAGAATTACAAGTCTAATAAAGCGCAATAAAACTGCAAAAACCAACTCCGAACTATTTCATAGGATACCACGTCGCGATTTAATATTTTTTTTTTGAATGTCAACATCTAGTGGTTTTTAGAATTACAAGTCTAATAATTAAGCGCAATAAAACTACAAAAACCAACTCCCACCAATTTCATTGGAAACGTCGCGATTTAATGATTCTTTTTTTGAAAGTCAACATCTAGAGGTTTTTAGAATTAGGTACAAGTCTAATAATTAAGCGCAATAAAACTACAAAAACCAACTCCCACCTACTTCATTGGATAGCACGTTGCGATTTAATAATTCTTTTTTTGAAAGTCAATATCTAGTGGTTTTTAGAATTACAAGTCTAATAATTAAGCGCAATAAAACTGCAAAAACCAACTCCCACCTATTTCATTGGATAGCTCGTTGCGATTTAATAATTCTTTTTTTGAAAGTCAAAATCTAGTGGTTTTAAGAATTTCAAGTCTAATAATTAAGCGCAATAAAACTGCAAAAATCAACTCCCACCTATTTCATTTAGACTTTAATTACTTAAAGATTAATCTATAATATAAAAATGAATCGCTAAATGTGTTGGTAAGCGCATAACTTCCGAACGACTGGACCGATTTAGCTAACTTTTTTATTATTGTATTACTTATGATCAGGAGCAGGTTCTTACGAAAAGAAAAACCGGGAAAGTTGCAGGAAAAATGGGAAAACAATATTTTAATTATTCCCATACAAACTGAACGGGTGGAACGAAGTTCGCCGGGACAGTTAGTTTTTTATATAAGCGGTAAGAAAAGGCGTCTTATATAAGAGTTTATGCCAGTATGTCCAGTCGCGTGTTTGAAAGTTATGCCAACACAGTTAGGGCCACTTGCACATTCCCGGGTTACATTTGACACTGAGTTAAACTGTCAAATATAAGGTGATTTAACCCGAGTTAGACGTTAACTCAATGTTAAAGACTTAAACCAGGAACGTGCAAGTGGCCCATTCATTTTTATATTATAGATGTGACGGCCTAAACACTTATGTTTTTCTTCAATCCAATGAACTCAAGACCTAAATACATTGGTCCCGAAAAAAACACATTGGATGGATTTGTAAAAAGAAAAATTATTTTTCGCCACTTCGTACGGTAATGGTACTCCACGAATATGACAAAGTATTGAGAATCACATTTTGCTGTTGGGCGAAAGTAATATGAAGGGTAATAGAAAATTTAAATAATTATATAATTTGTTATGTTAATTTTGTACTAAGTATGATTACATTTGGGTGCGTGTATGAAAATAATAAACACTCATTCAAAATATTCATACATAGCCATATTGCCACAATCATTATTTTTCTATCATTTATTAAGAACCCAAGTACATTTGTTTTTTGTTATATGTACCGAAATTGTAGGTAGAAAGGTAATGGTTATATACTGTTTTTTAAAAAAGTGAAGATTCTCAATTCGTTTTTGTTTTATATGCGTGTGTTTAGATCATTTTACTAGATGAACAAATTTTGATTAAGAAATCTTTATATAGTTGAATCGTGGTATTTCTGGTGAGGTGCCATTAAATATCAAATCTTAATTAGGCCAAGACCTGACAAGAAGTTATTGAGTCATTTTCATTTTCTTTAATTTAACTTAAAAATCGTTTACATTGATGACTTTTTATTACGCATACAAGTCAGTTAAAAGGTGTTTAAACGACTTCAAAAATGGAACTATTTTCGAATTTTATATTTTTTTGTGTGTTAACTGTTAACTAAACTGACTATTAAACTATTTGCGGTTTCTTCGTTATTTGTGAACCGATTTTGAAAATTCTTATTTTCTTGTTATATTTCTTTTTTGTTTTTGTATTTGAAAAAAAAACGTACTTTCGAGGTGATCCCAGTGCCGAATTCCATTCCAACATTCCAAATTTGCATCTGATGATGGAATCCCATAGAAATCGGGGAAAATGGGTCTATGGCGCTTAAATTATTTTAAGAAAAACTAATTTTAATGTTTTCATTTTATTTTAAAACTGGTAATTTTTATGATATCTCATAAACATTAAATTTACAATTTAAACAAGATCTGACTGGTGACTGACTAGTGGTTAGTGAGTTGCAATCGATACTATGTATTTGATCGTTTAAATTGACGAGTTTATAATAGGGTTTAAGGGAAACTGAAGTTGGTTTTTATAGTTTTACCACGTTCAAATAATATAAAATCTGAAGTTAAGGAAATTAAGTTTATGAGCTTCACAAGCGATTTCTTTGAAGTTCATAAGTTAAAGTTTCTCAAACCTTTTAAGTCTTCACGTCCTATGTCAGTTGCGCTAAGTTACGCGAGGGGCGGTGCGGCAGGCGCCATCTGAGTCGTATCGTTCCTGAATTGCTTTGCGCATAGAGCGGGACGGTCTAGTTCATTCGATCAGAGTGTCGTTCACAGAAGCGGCCGTTTGTCTAATGAAGATCGGAGCGATACGGATTCGTAGAAACAGAGGCAGCGAGGTCGCCTACCTATTCGTCCTCGTATCGTGGGTATCGATGCGGGTGCGCGCGCACTCCCGCGCGTTCGATTTTCCCGTCCAGGCGCCGATGGCGGCGCGCGTTGCATAACCGTGCGGCGGCACTCCGCGCGCGACCCCGCAACGAGCGCCCGCCGCGAGCGGCCAAACGCGCAACACGCGCCGAGTGCACACGCGCTCTTTACGTAACGCGCGACCACCGCGCTCTCGCGACTTCACCACGGATAAGGTTTGCTGTGATACGCAATTAAGTGTGCTTCGTTTTGGCTTTCGTCGCTTCTGGCTTTGTATTTGGAGGAGCGGCGGGCCGGCGGTGTGTCGGTAGGTGTCGCAGTGCGCGCTAGCCTTTGTCCCGCGGCGTAGCGGTGGCGGTGGCGGAGTCGCGTGCTGAATAATTGACGCGGAGGCTGGCCGGTGGCCGCTATCGACCTCCTCGCGTGACTCCACCGTATTACCCGCGGCAAGGACGCCGCGCTGGCTGCGGCACTGTTCCGCGCTGCTGCCGCCGCCGTCGCCGCTCTGCCTCGCCCGCCTTTATTATCATTTTTATTGTCTTAAGTGATATAACTGAATCACAGGAATTCGTAGCTTAAGATCCAGCAAGGTAAGATTTATATATCACAAATATTTGGCGTTCCAATAATCTCTATTTTCGATTTATAATTCACTCTCACAACAATCGAAATGTAATCAAAACACATTTCACAATTTTCATTCTTCCAATTTTCGTCGTATTTTATTTGAGGCTCAAAATTAATAGTTACGTAAAAATATATGATATCAAAGTAAAAAGGTGTTTATTGCATAACTAGGCCTTGATCAAATATGTCGAATAAAGTAATTTGTTAATAAGCTTTGACATCAATTACGTAATTGATATTATTTGTTGTACGTCGGTTACGATGTATCATTCGTAGATATAACGTAGCACTGGTCTACGTCAGTTTTTGGCAATAAACGCCCAGTAATGCGGTAACCAGACTTCGAATATAATCATATTTTTATAATTTTTTCAATAAAGTTTAGTCTATCAACAAACAAAAAGTCAAATAGAATACTAGACAGGTGTAATAAAAAATCTAAACTGTTCTGCCTTTTTATATTTATAAATAGATGAAGGCATACTCAACATATGGTTTTTGCCTACCACTTTTATTCTTTTCTGGCAAAATCGATAGAAGTAATTGCTAAACATTTGGTGGTATTGTTGTATAATTCGTATTGATCCATGTAGTTTTAACTGAAAGGCGTAACTTTTTCCGTGTAAAAGAATGAATAAATTTCTTACATCTGACCTTTGCGGCATAGAAAATAAATTTCTTTCTGTCAATAACCTATCCAGATTTTCTGAAAATACTAGTCAAAGGCTACGCAAACTATCCGTATTTTCTTATAATACGAGTGCCTTACGCGCAAGAAGGATTTTGTGTTTCTATAGTGGAATTTATAGGAGGATAAAGATACATCAAATTAAACGTATCTGCGTACCATTCCATTTATTTATCTTAATAGATATCGTATTTATTTTCAGACTAGCTATTGCTCGCGGCGTTGCCAGCATGGTTACACAGGAATCTTGTTTCGGGATAAAAACTATCCTATGTGTCAATCCGAGTTACCTCTGTGTCTACCAAATTTCATGAAAATCGGTTTAGTAATTTTTTCGTGAACGAGTAACAAACAAACAAACTTTCGCATTTACATATATATGTGTTATATTTATTTCGATTAGCGATGTATTAAAACGATTGAGGTTTGCTATATATGCCTCGTTGTATATCTAACATTTTTTATATAAAAACAAAACTATTTATTTACTGATTTACCGACTCTGTAGTAGGCGGGTAAATAACAAGAATTTATCTAATAAAAATATCTTCACGCCCATATCCCCGAAGAGATAGATAGAGGCACAACCAAGGCACCCACAACTAACAAAGTACATACATATCTTCACGCCAAGTCCCTTACGGGGTGGGCAGAGAGTATCGAGTGCCAGACCTCACGTTCCTGACAAACCGGTCTGGCTTCCTTTGTATTCATTACCCTTTTCATTCAAACACGCCGGTTTCGGAGACTCTTGACACCACCCTCGGATAATATCCGATTGATCTGATCGTGGAATGTCAATCTTGGTCTCCCCGGGTACCTACATCCATCCACAATCGCATTGTATTTTTGCTTTGTCAATCTTTCATCTGTCATTCTTTTTTTCATTTCTGTCCCACAAAGTAAAAGAAGTCAAAGCTATAAAATCATCGTTATCTCCGTTGAAGCGATATATTTTTTTCGCTTATGAACACTATAAGTACTGGTGCGTTGTACCTGAGACGGGGTGATGTTATTCTCTAAAACAGAAACGCCACACACGATAATTGCGAGTACTAACATCGATGTGGTAGGAATAGTTAATGGGGCCGTTATAATTTTTTTCTTGGGATTAGACAGCGAAGCACTTGGCTTATTTGTACTTGATCGTAGGAGACAACTATGGTCTACAGACTCCATAGGGTTTTGGGTGTGTCGCAGTCCTGTGACTAGAACCTAAGGCTTTATGTGTACGTCTACTCCAAACCCTGGTCTGATACGACATTGTCAGGAGACAGGAGTAGGCAAGTAGAGTAGGCGGTGGATCCCTACCAGGGTAAGTTGCTTTATAGTACTCTACCACCATTAGTCCCGTATGCAATGACATATGTAACCTATATTTGTCTCTAACCAAGCTGCCAGGTAGTATAGTAGAAGAAGCTATACTACATAATAGACCCTAATGGTCCAAGACTGGGACCACCTAATACTGTTTACGATATTAACATCAACGCTAACTATTGGTTCTTACAAACAACCAACCGAGTTTGTCTGCATTTTTAAAAGAAGGCTTACTTACAAGGTTAAAATATAGAATCCGTAGCTGTTAAACTGACCTACGTATAGTACTTAGAAATTTACAGTTAAATATATTGGAATGTCAATATTTTTTAGCAATTTCTAGTGTATTAGCCCAGGTCCCCTGTGTAGAGTAGACTATATCTCTCACTGCCTGGCAAATCGAAATAAGCGAATGCATAATATGTTATTACCAACAAGACCACTGGTGGTAGAGGGCTCTGCAGCTTGACTCAGTAGGGATCCATGTTATCATAATATAAAATATGTAATTATCCTGCCGCCATAATGACATATTTTATATTGTCATATTTCGGTCTAGAGGACAAGATACCTATAACATTTATTTGTATATGCCACGGTTATTTCTTACCATCAGGAGAGACATGTGTTTGTTCCTATAAAAAATAATCCAAAACTCCTAATTACATAAATACTGAAATAACAAGTATTAGGTGCAAAAATCTATGCAGTATGTCTATAAAAATTGCTAGTAAGTTTAATTATCGTCTTTTGGAACATAAAAAAACTTCGTTATCAAAAGTGATTAAGCTTTAATATAGCTTTTATTTAAATTGCGTCCTGGCAAATCTAAAAGATAATCATACTTTACGCAGTCGCACAAATAAAATAACTTATGTTAGGAAATAAGTTTATTCTTAAGCGACCCATGAGCTTTCACAAAAAACCCTATTAGAGCGGACAAATTTCGTACCGTTTTATGCAGTGAATTACACATAAAAGTGCACTATAAGGCGGAATAAAACTCGAACATTCGAATGGAAGCTTTAAATTTTTTTTCTTTTTACGTAACAGTTAGAGCTTTTTTGTAAGGACTACAATGTCTTTTGTCAAAGAAGCTTACATTTAAGTTGCAAGCTTAACTCACTTTCAGAGTCGACGATTAACATTTAATCTAATCATTAAGTCACAATTTTGTACATAAAAAGTCGATTTAATGACTGAATAATTACAACGACTAAATTACCAAATGAAAAATTAATATTTTTAAAAACCTTCGGTTCGAATTGAGAGGTAAGCGAATACCCCTAACGTCAGTGACCATCTACAGGGTTCAGACTCGATTCCCGACAAGAACTGGCTTTGGTATGATACCCATAATAGTCTATCTTACTGTCTTAGAGTTGATTTTTTATGTGATGATATAGCTCTGCTGGTTCGGACATGTAGAAAGAATGACAGATGAAATATTGACAAAGCAGATATTCAATACGTGTGTAGGATATGTAGTATGTAGTAGTAATGATGGATGTAGGTACCCGGGGAGACCAAGGTTGACGGTCAGATTACTCGGATTTTATCCGAGGGTGGTGTCAATGTCTCCAGGTGGTGTCTCCATAACCGTCGTGTTTGTATGAAAAGGGTAAATAATGTGGAGAAAGCCACACATGTTTGCCATTACCGTGAGGACCGTGAGGTTTGGCAGTCGATACTATCTGCCTACCCCGTAAGATACTTCGCGTGAAGATATGTACGATAGCAAACAAGCACAAAGCTTTCCTAATGATAACAGATAAATGTGATCTATAGACTCTATAGACGGTGAATGTGCCGTACTATAACTTGTGCGGGTAGGGATCCACCGCCTTATTATGACCTATGCCAACCAAGTTTACCACTTGCACGATAGGTCTAACACCTCGGCCACCGCAACACATCAAAAACATTTATAGTGTCTAAAGGCTACGGTTATCTCTTACCATCAGAAGAGCCGTGTAATGTTTCTCTATCAGCTTTTCATATAAAATAGGTGGGTTGCTATCCGGCCCGTATTAAGCCAATTTTACAAATATTCGGCTACCCTACCTTTTGGACCGGTACGTGACATTTGAAATGGCGCCAGGAATAGGTAAACCGATGGCTTCCTTATCGGACGATTTGCTGACGGCACTCTACCACCAGTGGTCTTGTCTGTTATGACCTATTTAACCTTGCAGCCTGGTAGGAAAGCAGATAGTCAATTTTACACAGCAGACCTAAACCAACACAGGGAAGTGTTGTTCCAATATATATGTAAATGGATTGAAAAGTATTTGGCCTAATAAAAAAAATAAACACATACTAAATCACTTGTATTATTATTTTTCTATGTACTTACCATCAAGTTCAATACACTTTTGCCATCTCCCATTAAAAGCATTTAGACCGTTAAAAAAATTGATCCTTCCTTACTTCTACTTTTACTACTTATTTTAAGAATTGTATGGATTTATGTTAGGCCGGTTACTTTCCAATACACTCTTGTATATGTGTATCGTTAGGTAACTAGGTGTTACCTAACCATAATATAACTTGTTAGCTTTGCAATTCATTCCAATGCACTTATTCTTGTTCAATAAATATAAAACCAATTACAAAATGGTATTTTGAATACTACAAAAGTTCAATATAGATTTTTTTAACAAAACGATTCAAACTTATAAAAAATAATACACACTTTTTTGTAGCAAACTTATTTGGTTGGATGTTACTGACGTACTGAACGTTAAACTAAAACAGTCTTTAAGTAAGTATATCTTTAGTTGCAAAGCCCTGATGATGCTGTAAAAAGTAAAACAGGTTGTCTTAAGAGTAACGTAAAGTGTTATATAAAGTGCACAGTGGATAAGTACAAGTGTTTGCTACAAAAAAGTGTGTATACAATGGAATTCCACCAAGTGCAGACGATAGTAAGTATAAAAATAATCCCCACTTCGCATGGTCATCGCAACATGCTGGACGGATGGACCAATTTTGATAATTCCGTTTTCATTGTGTGGGTCAGAAGGATCATATCAAGAAAAAAACCGGGAAAATTGCAGTGAATCTAGGAATTTTTTTTCCTGTATACAAACTGTGAGTAATTTCAAGCGGCACGAAGCTCGCTGGATTGGCTAGTAAAAGTATAAAATTATTTCTAACTATGGTAATAATATAACAAATATACAAACGAATGTCGTAGCACTGTAGCTTACTCGTAGCGCACAAGTAAGCGTAGCATTCCTTTCAGCTATTTAAATAAGATCCTTTGTATTCAAGAGCCCGGTGTAGTTGTAAAAACCTCGCGGTTAGCAACAAATTAGCCATTCAAAAATAAATAATAAGATATACAATTTTAGGTTACCGAATTTATATGCAATTTTAAACAAATTGTGGTCCTCATTAATTATTATTATTATTTAAAATTTATCACAAAACATGTTTTTTAATTGGGCTAACATCTTTATTATCCATTTCTTATTTTATTTTATTATCTCATTATAAATTTATATCAGTTTTTTAAGAATATTGACGCCTATAATCCCCGCAGCTACCTCTGTGCCACCAAAAGTTAATTACAAGAGTGGAATTATAAAAGCGTTGATAATTTAATGTCGTGATAAAATATGTTCTACTTCAAACGTTTTTTAAATGGGTTTGGTGATTGCGTGTAGAAACTACATACAAAAGGATTCTAAAGTGATTGCACAAAATACATTGGTTATACCCGTAACAAGGTTACAGCACGATATTAACAAACGTACATATTTTTTTTAAAAAAAGTATCTTTACGCCCATATCCCCGAAGGGGTACGCAAAGGTACAACCAGGGCACCCACGACGACAAAGTCAGCATGTCCCACAATATAATAGGTGGCAAGCCTATCGCCAATTTGACACATGTCCAATCCCAGGCAATGTCATTTTTAGTGGAAAATTTAAAAAGCACAGTTTCTATTTTTTTGTTGCCCGACCTGATTGAGCCCAAGATGAACACAGATACCTCTGTTTCTTTTCTTTTCAATCATTTAACATATTTTTTTACAATTTTATTGAAATATTTTTTATGAAAAAATAAAAAAAGATTAAAATATATGTGGACTGTCTTTTTGGCACTGTAATTAAGCGAGTGAAAATAGATGAAACTACTATCTTTGTTGAATGTATCATCATACATACATACATATACGTATCATCAGAGTGCGCGTATCTCGAAAACAAAAATAATAAAATGTAATTTTGAAACAAAAACGCGTTTTTCATATTTACGTAAACTTAATCAAAGTTTAATCGTTCGTAAAAAATTATAAAGCTCGCAAGAAATATAAATAACTGAATTCAAATGAACTTGTTTACATATTGAAATTGTTTATTACAAATATACATATATACATATTTTCTAGCCAAGTCCTTTAGAGTTTTCTTTGTTATTTGAAATAAAAATCAGTAATCGTTTTCGTTCTTTATATTTAATACGTAGTAGTACATGTCGAAAGCTAGGTATAAAGATATTTAGACTAACAAAGATGTACAAAGCGAAAAAAGAGACTAACTGTGACTTAGATGTACTGAGTTTTTGTTCCATAGCTAATACATAATATTTCCTTTCTCTCTTAGGATGTAATAAAAAAAAGAAAAAGGATAAATATCATTTTTACATTTTGATATGAATTAATCGGCATCATTTGTGGTCCTAAAACGATAGTCAAGCTGAAAGAATATATTTTAAAACCATGACAGAGGTTTATAATATTAACCACACAAGTTTAGAAAACAATCGTTAGGCTGCTTCTTTTGTAGGCTAGTTAATCATGTCGTAAGAAAACTAGAACGTCATAGGCAAAGGTAGCATTTCACTGATATAGATAAACACTGCGATATGAGTATCGAATGCCAAAATGCTATAAAATGTATGTGCCGTAGATGTAGTAGAGTAAGAAATGTGTCCCTATGGACTCATCTATAATAATAGATGCCAGAGAAGGAACAAAATGGGAAAGTAAGGATAAGAAAGTGGACATCGGATCCTCACAATTGAATGTGAATAATATCTGGGATACGCCAGCTTGACGATGATACTCGTAATAATATCATATTATCATAACATCATTACGAAATACTACTGTGGTTGAAAAGTCAAAACCATAATGCTATTTATGGTACAGTGAAAAGTTTTCATTATCGTGAATCTAAAAAACGTTAAGTAGTAGTAGTAGTATACTCACGCTTATATCCCCAAAGACGTAGGCAGAGGCAAAACCAGGGTACCCACGACTAGCTGAAGACACTCAGCTCTCAATGTGATAGGAGGCAAAATCTACCGGGCACATATCAAACACCGAGCAACGTATTTTTTTTTAGAAAACTGGAAAAAACAAATTTTCTTTTTGGTGCCCGACTTCTGAATCGAACCCGGGACCTACCGTAGTCAAGTCTAACACTTGGACCACTAGACCACAGGGGTGACAATAACAGTCAATTTATCATATGCAAGAGCATCAGATATTGAAAGTGTGCAGAACGAATGATTTTCGAAGACGAAAATATGTAAATGAGCTGGGCTAACTTAACAGCTGGTGAACACGGATAACTTGTTTTTTTAATCTGACTCTCCCACTTACCTATATCTCACTAAAATCGTCAAATTATTTAAACTTATTTGAAAATTTATTTGAGCACGTCAGCTTAAGATACGGTATGTTTATGTACGATATGTATATAAGTACAATATACATATCGTACATAAATGTTTATGTACGATATGTGTATAAGTACAATCTGTACAAATGAGCACGTCAGCTTAAGATGCGGTACTTATACACATATCGTACATAAACCTTTATATGTATATTGTACTTATATACATATCGGATATAAACATACCGTATCTTAAGGTGACGTGCTCAAATAAATTTTCTAAGTAAAAATAAAACAATTTCACACGCGGATTTATAGAAATATTTATGATGGAGGTGTTTTAACGATTGTAAAGGTACGAATATCTCCCATATTATAATCTGATTTCCGTGAACAACCGTTCAGAACCAAGGTCGGACTGGAATAAAAGGGCAAAGGGTAGCTCCTCACAGGGCCCGGGACATGTTAGTAATAACTGAAGCATTCTATCGGAATATTATGAACTGTTTTCTCTATAATTGTATGAACTAATTATCAGATCTGTTTTTTTATGATAATGGAACGCAAACAAGACGGATATCCTGGTGGTAAGAAATTCACGCTGCCTAGAAACCAAAGGTGGTAATGGTGCGCTGCCAACCTGAAGCCGGGATGTTGTACCTCGAACAAATGTAAGTTTACCGGCTACCTTATTCTCAGAACCGGAACACGTCAACGGCTAGTTACGGCGGCAGGAACAGATAAGGTTATGAATTATTTTCTCTATAATTGTATGAACTAATTATCTGATCTAGTTTACATTTGTATTGGAAGACCTGTGTCTTTATACCTATTAACATCTTTACGTTCTTAATATCGGTCAGCTTGCAGCAAGCTTCCTAAGCTGTCTGTAGTGGCTCGCGCAGGCTGAGGGCCGGCTGACTTTATGGCACCGTCTGAGGATGTTCCCTGCTTTTAGGGCGGTAACATTAGCCAACGATACTAGTAAACCGAAATACTTAAACATTTATATATTTAAGTAACTGTGATGTAACGCTCGCTGACCGCATTCGTAACCGTGAGATCCGCGAAGAGTGGGATTGAAAGAAAGTGTTGGTGTGATCTCAGGGGAGCATGCCCTTTCGCGTTAAAAAAAATGGCAGATGAGAGATTGACAAAGCAGATATACAATGCCAATGTGGATGGATGGATGTAGGTAGGTAAGGAGACCAATGTTGACATTCCAAGATCAGATCAGCCAGAATCCCAGAAACCAGACAGATTTATCAGGATCGTGAGGTCTGGCACTCGATACTCTCTGCCTAGCCCGTAAGGGACTTGATGAACGCATGAATATATATATATATATATATGTTTATATATATACATATATAGAAATTATTTAAACGTTTGTTAATATCGTGCTGTTTTTAACCTTGTGACGGGTATGACCGATGTATTTTGTGCAATCACTTTAGAATCCTTTTGTATGTTATTTCTACACGCAATCACCAAGCCCAGTTAAAAAGCGTTTGAAGTAGAACATATTTCATCACGACATAATATTATCAACGCTTTTATAATTCCACTCTTGTAATTAACTTTTGACTGACGAATTTTTGTGGCAGAGTCCTCGTAAAACGCTTGCTTCGGTAAACTTGTCACTAAGGCTATTATAGGAGGGAAACCCAGGGTGCTAAATGTGTAGTCATTCCAGCGTCATGCCGCCTTATTTAATTATGTCGAATTCGGTGGAGAATAAATAAGCACAGAAAAACTGCAAAAAGACTCAGGCATTTTATTACCACGTCGCGATTTTTCAATTTCTTTTTCGAAAGATGGAAAATGTTTTCAAAATGGCGCCACATAAATGTTATCAACATCCCACTAGTAATTTTTGAGTTGCACTTGACAATATTAAATTTTTTTCACTTTTTTTGACGACATCATTGTGATGAGTAAAATATTTTGCACTATTAAGTGTTACTCAAAACTCTCTAATCTGAGCGTGATAAAACTTACACGGGACTACCTCCCCCGCCACGTGTTATCGGATCCTCCGGACCCAATAACCGCGGCGAACGCTCTACTTTCTCCTCCAAACCGGAACACGACAAACTCACAACACAACAACACCACACGACACCGTCGCCGCCGGTCTCGGCGACGAAGACCTCTCTTGCGACGAGCCGCCAATATTCCTCCTTCCAATCCACTCAGTAACCAGAACGCAGCACCAAGTCGAGGTACGGTCTCCCGGGAGACAGCCCTTGGTGCTGGCGTTGTAGGTAACAGCCCCATGCATTTAAATTATGATGTCTCGGGCTGAGCACTCTGCTCGGCCCACAAAGCTCGGTGAAGTTGCATAAAATCGCGAGATTAGCAACAAATTAGTTATTCAAAAAAAAAAAGGGACCATCTCGGTACTGTGACTAATTTGGGCGATTAATCGCGTAACAAATACAAAAAAAATTAAAGAAAACATATAGTTGAATTGAGAACCTTCCCTTTCTTGGAGCCTGTTAATAAAAAGGCCATGTGACATATTTACATTTTAGCAATGTTTATAGCACCTAAAAGCTAAAACAATAAATGAATAAATCAAGTAATTTCTAATATCCCATCCCTTCCATAGATCAAGTATAAAATGATTCTTTTTACTGTCACGATTATACGAACGTGAAGTTCTCTTACTAGTCTGTGATTATACGCGTGATAGAAATATGTCAATCAGACTAGCCGCTAGTAACTACTAGCGGCTAGTCTAATGAACAAATACTTTTTTTAAATCTCTTACTGTCGTATCATCTCCTACTATAATACTCTCTAAAAACTATTGTATAAATCATATGAATATTAAAATTTACTTATTCTTAAACTAAATTCTTTTTTCTGTTTTTCTTTCTACATTTTTAGTAAATGATTTTTCTTGTTTGACATTTTCAAGTTAAAAAAAATATATCGCCAATAAATATAGCACCAATGCTTAACATTTGTATTTATAAACCGGCCACAGGACACTGACGCACCTATAACTTTTATGTCTAAAGACCACGACTATCTTATCCATCAAGAGAGACATGCACCTGTTCCCTGACTATTCACATTAAAAATTATAGCCTTTAGTGGCACGCACACATTCTGCATTACGTAAAAATGTATATAACAATATATCAATATAGTAATGTATACATATCGCCTCTGTGGTCGAGCGGTCTGGGTGTTGGAACTGCATGAAGTCTCGGGTTCGAATCCCGGGTCAGGCAACAAAAAAGAAAATTGGATTTTTTCAATTTTCTAATAAATAGAAATGTTGGTCGGGATTGGAAACGTGCCCGGTTGGCGATAGGCTTGCCACCTATCACATTATGGGACTTAGTATCTTCGGCTAGTCGTGGGTGCCCTGGTTGTGCCTCTGCCTACCACTTCGGGGATATGGGCGTGAAAATACTTTTCTTTTTAATGTATACATGTTCTTCATTATATTTTATTCTTAGCTCTAGACAAAAGTGTCGTTATCACGGTCATCACATCACGATAGCAAAGTTATTACCTACATCTTATGTTGACCTGAGATGTTCCCTATTAAAAGATATACACTGAAGCATCGCTTCAAAACTTTGCCAATGTCAACGATAAAACCGGATGGGTTAAGATAAAAATTGAGATCGATACCTCTCACGTGTTAGACCCTGAAGTTATAGCGTGACATCGGCATATATTCTGACGTATTTTTGACACGTTATCGGGCGGGCACTGGTAATGGCTTATTTTATCGAGTACCTGCAAGAAAATAAACTGTATGTATATGCACAAAACTGAAAAAAAATTATCAAGTGTTATTTGTTCAATTATTGTACAAAAAAAACTTATTCCGTTAGCTTTTAATACCAAAAATTACATTAAAAATAGCGTGGTATCGCCATATATAACGCTATTTTTTGTGTACTTTTAGGGAGGGCACTAGTAATTACTTATTTTACCGAGTACCTGCAAGAAAATAAACTGTATACACAAAATTGATCTTTTTTAATAAGTGTTATTTGTTACATTTGACATTTTCCATCGTCGGCGCTTGGATGGCAAAACTTCCAATATTTATATTTTTAAATGAGGAAACACTTGTACTGTTTTTCGTATCACTTATAATTTATTATTTTATAAATAGCCTAACTTAATTGAAGTGTTAAATTGAAAGTGATACGTAAAACAGTACAAGTGTTTCTTCATTTAAAAATATGAATATTATTTGTTAAATGTTTGTAAACAAAAACATATCCTTCCAAACTCTAATACCAAAAACCGATTCAAATATTATAAAAGATAGACATAAAATACGAAACAATCTGTAAAGCACATACTAAAAAACAATAAATTAAATCAGACTCGGCGTTAATTAATTATAGCCAAGTTAAAATTTTGAAAATTTTTACACGTGAACCACTTTGATAATCGGTATAAAAGTAGTTTGTAAACTTCTTCGAAACATAGAGTACCTAATTAATTGCCACATTTCGGTTAAGTAGATTTGGCCTGAATCGCGGCACAGATACAAACTTTCTAAGAATATGTAACACTGCCAGTTTTAGTCGTCTGCATCTATTATCTTCAATGTACAAGATTTACTTTTCTCCAGTTTTTTTTATTAGTACTATTATATTATATATTACTTTAATATTTTTTTACGTACAGTTGTGTACTTATCTGTCTGTATATGTAGGTAGTCAGAGGGTGCTTTGAGCGATAAGATCGCCCTTTGTGTTTTTTTCTTCAACCGACTTCAAAACAGGTATTTAAGGTTCTTACTTCGACCATTAATTTTTTTGTATGTTTGTTACACGATTACTCTGCTAATAGCCAACTGATTTTGATAATTCTTTTTGAGAAAGATAGGTCCTGATTGCGATGATGTGGTTCCAAATTAATTTTTTTATCATGATCCGACTAGTGGTTTTTGAATTATGATTTATGTAAATTTAACTTAAGAAATTTTATAATAAAAAAACTTATATTTATCCATTTTTTTTATTTAAGTGAGAAATATATTCACTATAAAGTATAACTCAAAAACTACTAGTAGGTTGTTGATGAAATTTATATGGGATTATTTCTGAAACATCTTTCGTGAAAAATGAATAAAATAGTTCAAGTCGGTTTTTACAGTTTTAAATTATCTATTGTACTTTTTAAATATTGTAGTCATGCAACAAATTGTCCAACAAATAATAAATAAATTAATTAATAGCGTTATATATTTAAAAAGCATAACTGTGATTTGTTATTTTAAATCATAAAGTCCTTCAAATCCGACGTCTTTAAAATTTATAAGAATTTTTCTTGTCTCTTCTAGCCTTATATGTCAAGTTTTTTTTACGTATAATATTAAAGCTAAGTATACTTTCCTTATGTGATTTATACACAAAAAAATAACAGTTTTTATTGCTTATCGTTTTTTTTAAGTACTCGAATAAGTAGTTTTTTACGTGGCCTTACAAAATTATTTCAACAGCACGCGAATGGTAAACACATAGATGCATAATTAGCAAGTGGTGTTTAAGGCAAGTTAGTTATTTTTCATGTCATTTTGTGTAATTTGAGGTCGAAAAGAATGAATATTTCTAGTTAAAACGACTATTACTCATAACCTTCGCATTACTTTTTTCAAATAGTCAATATTAAATAACAGCTTTTTATAAAAAGTAGATACGAAGACTACGGACTATGTAAAAGAGGACTCTTTGGTTTTGTTTATTTTTATGTATGTGCATTATTTGCCATCATAAGTTTTGAACGAACATAACGATTTACATGCGGATTTTTCACTATGTTGGCGTGATCTCTAAAGGTTCTTATATACATTGCATGTTGGTTTCGTTGAGGGTAATTGAAGATTACTGCTATTTTAAGTGTCTTTAATGTACTAATTCACTGTTCTCACAGACTACAGGATTCAACAGTTAAACAGACCATGCATTATAATAGCCTAGTCGCTGCGACAATGAACTATTAAGCTGAAAACATATTGTCAGCCGCAGCCTACGAACGTGGCGTGATGACTGATGAGGTCCGCGAACGCTTTCGGATGCCAAAAATCGTGAGCGCGCTAGATAACTTTCGGACGCCCGAACGCTTAAAGTCACGTTCGCGACTTAAGTCCGATAGTTAGCACGGCAGTGTACTTTTATTATCTGGATAGGTCGCGGCTTTCAGCTACGTCCGTCTACCGCTTCCAATTTTCTTTTTTAGTTCCAGCTTTACTTTTCCGTAATTCTAGATTTCTGCAATTCTACTTGACTTAATTTGAAGAACTACCTGGCCACAAACAAATTTAAACGCCTGATTATCTAATTTTAATTGCCATTCAACAAATAAAATGCTACACGGGGACGACGTGGCATCACGTTAAGCTCGTTGAAGTTGTAAAAACCGCGGAGTTAGCAACAAGTTAGTCATTCAAAAAAAAAGCATCACGTATTAGTTGAGAATGTAATTTTGGACAGTGTTTAGTTAAACATGTGTTCAAAAAGAGTTCATCATAGTTTACAAACCAATATACCAATACAATGCGGATATTTTTGTTTGAAAGCTGGCGTGATCAAGATGATTCTTAGTTTCATTACGGAGAGGTTTTTTCGGGGGTTATTAAAATAGTTTTTATAATTTGTATAGAAAATTAAATATCTCTAATTTTAAATTACCTAATATTAAGTCATATATTAACGTATTCTAAGTTTCGACTTAATTACACTAAATCACGAAATGTTCATGCTAAATGTATAACAGAAAAAATGTAACGCTAATATTATCATAAATCATACAATATCTTATCAAAATTTTCCTCAAAATATTTCTTAGATAGGTCAATTAAAGTATTGAAATTTATTCAAATGTAGCTTACATTTTAATGGCCGTTTATTTTTAGTTTCTTAACAGTCTTAATTCGTCCCGAAATCTTCATCTTTTCATGTGTAACCATGAAAAGAACTAGCGAGATAAGAAATTACAACAAATTAAAGTTAGTATGAACTCACATATACAGTCATATACCCAACCCCAATTCAGTTTTAGTGGAGTAATCCCATACGGATGCCGAAATGAATGTCAGAGGCCTTACCATGAGTTTGGGGCACTAAACTCTCTAACGTGTCCTTAAGTTATTTGTATGAAAACTTTGATTTATAATTTTGACGTGTCTATTTGTGTATGTCTGTGGCATCAAAACTTTTGAACGGATTGACCGATTTCGATGCGGATTTTTGTCTGAAAGCGATTGTGTTCAACATGGTAGGTTTTATCGGGGTAGTTAATTTTTTAACTTTTGTGTTAAATTAAATAAGTAGTTAGCAAGGCAGACCATTCCTGCCGCCATAACGCCAGTGCTTGTCTATAACGTGTTCCGGTTCGGAGGATGAGGTAGCCGGTAAACTTACTTTTGCTCGATATTTTGCTCGAAGCCTAACATCCCGACCTTAGGTTGGCAAAGCACATTTTTTAACCGTTTGGCGTCTCCAAGCGGGGTGAATTTCATGCTATCAAAAAATCAAAAAAGACGTTTTAATGTCAGCTATACTGAACTCTCAAATTTTGTAAATTTCTGCTAAACTTAATTTTTTTTTCTTATGATACATTTCCTTTTTTTAACTTTTTACTTCTTTCCAAAATTAACACAAATACCAAATTTTTTGTGAAACTGTTTCATCTATTTGAGTGGTAGGTATGACCAAGGAAAATACAAATTCAGTTTCATATATATAGATATAGATCACAGTCACAGCAATTGTCAATTAAAGTGTAAATTTTGCGAAAAGACTACAAACCTATAATAATAGAAGGGGAGCCCGCGATGCAAAATATGTAGTAACTCTACCGTCATGGGGACTTAAAGTACTTTGTCAATTAAATAGTGGAGAGTAAAAAAATCCTTCAAAAATTCCCTCTGCGGCTCCCTTACCATAAGACTTACCTCGCTGCAAGTCAGTGATGCATGTCCTAAAAATAAGTCGACACGGCAAAGTAATGTTGACCTTTGTGAAAAAATTTTTAGTGATATTGTTCATTACATTGTATGTGTATTTTTTAAAATGAACAGCATGTATCTATGTATAGTGCTGAACCCAAAAATGTAAACGCCACGCGAGTCCGAGCCGGACCGCTGTCGGAATGTTTGATTAAATATTTGTAGGGTAATTTCAGAATATACGTATTACCAGAAAAGATAATGGGCTCTGCTATGAGACAACTAGGTTGCTAGGTAGTAAAGTTTCGCAGAAACTGGCCCGGATTGGTTCCACCGCCCTTCCTATTCCTGCCACTATAACGTCCAATGCTTGCCGTTGACGTGTTCCAGTTTGGAGGGTAAGGTAGCAGGTAAACTTACTTTTGCTCGAGGCCTAACAACCCGGCCTCAGGTTGGCAACACATCATTACCACCTTTGGTGTCTTTAGGCGGCGTGAATTTCTTACCACCAGGAAATCCGTCTGCTTGTTTGCCTTCCATTATCATATAAAAATCTTTTGAATATTTTGATAACCATGTCGTTATTCGCTTGTATTCAAAGAATTATTATCAATCAAACAAGCATTTGTTATTCTTCTAATCAAAACAGACTTTTTAATTTAAAAAAAAATAATCTTTTTAGATTGTTCCAGTGTACGACTGACCAAAGAACATTTTTTAAATGAATCACTAGAACAGGCATTTTTAGTAGAACTAATGATATAAAAGTTAGTTAGGAAACTGGCGGTTTAAAAATGAATACGGGTAGGTTCACCAGACAAAAAGAGCCGTGGATAATGGTTGGTTTCTTATACATAGTGACGCTTTTGACATAAGATGTAGTATTTGAAAATGTGTAAAAGCGAGTAATTTAGTCACCTACATAGTAAAGATACATTTTCGACGAGAAAGTAATTTTAAAAGCGCCACAAAGCAGCAGTCGACTGAGCTCATAACCGCCAGATATTTTGTGTACTGCTAAAAGCACTTTGACGTTCTTACGGCATCTCCTATTTACTAATGCAGTATTATTACATAGTATAAAAAAGTCGCTTTTCACTGTCTTTCTAATATGCTTAATTTTTTAAAACTATGCAACGAATTTGATGTTTTTTTAAGTTTGAGTGCTTCAAGAAGAAGGTTTTGTTTATATAATAGAAGTTTGTCGATATGTGCGAGGCTGGGACGGGCTGCTAATAAATAATTATAATATATATATGTGTGTGTAAAACAAAGTCAGGTTTGTTGCAACACTTTCTTTCTTCTTTCTTTCTTTAGGTTTTGGCCTTCACGTTAGTATTTAGCCATTACTCAAGTAGAAATTTGCATCAAATTTTATATCAATTTCAATTAGTTATAATTAGTCATCAGTCTTAAGTCCTCAGTAAGTCATGTCAGGTCAGGCTCTTGGGTAAAGCGGTGGCTCATTACACAAGCTCTGTAATGAGATTTGGCGGCAACGAGGAAATACACGATACGCCAATTTCTTAATAATTATTTTATTTGTGCTCTTTCACTGAACAAAATTGTACAAAATGCCACCAAAATTGACTAATTTCACTCAATATTAACACGAAATTCAATAATTACGAAAAAACTTCGACCATCTTTTCTCTCGATGGCGCCAAAACTCGTTGCAACACTTATAACTCTAGATCTGCTGGGCCAATTTTCATGGTTTTTGATTCGTTGGATTAGTCTCCACCCCGAATAGCATAATACACCTTAAAAACAATAAAATCAAAAAAAATAATTATGAAAGATGAATTGTCTATAATAGAAAGTTGTGATAGTTTAACCGATTAGGCTGAAGATTGATGGAGAGGTAACTTAGAACCAGAAGAAGGATATGGGGTACATTTTATCCCTTACAACAGCGACGAAACTAGGAAAAATGACATTGTAATTTTTCCCATACAAACTGAACGGGCGGAACAAAGTTCGCCGGAACAGCTAGTGAGAATAAATGAAAAAAAATAATCTACTTCCCGTGACCATCGAATCATGCCTGAATAGTTGGAACGATTTCGGTAATCTTTTTTTGTGTTATTTGTTGTTGTGTTGATTGTCAGAAGAGGTAGCAGTTACCTTATGAAAACCCAACCCGGTATTAGCACCCGCGTGTGACTATACACCGGCCGCGAACGCGCCCACCAAACTTAGGAGACCACGTCACGTGTTATCGGATCCACCGGATCCAATAACCGCGGCAAACGCGAACCTCCCTCCCAATCCCAACCGGAACACAAATTCACAAGACACAACACTACACCGTCGCCGCCGGTCTAGGCGACGAAGACCTCTCTTGCGCCCGGCGCCTAACGCCGAGCGACGAGCCGCCACTATTCCTCCACCTAGTCCACCCAGTAACCAGAACGCAGCACCAAGTCGAGGTACGGTCTCCCGGGAGACAGCCCTTGTTGCTGGCGTTGTAGGGAACAGTCCAATCCATCTAAATAATGATGTCTCGGGCTGAGCACTCTGCTCGGCCCACAAAGCCCGGTGAAGTTGTAAAAACCGCGAGGTTTGCAACGCAATAGTCATTCCAAAAAAAAACTTATGAAAAATAAATTGTAAGATCATTTAATTCAATACATTTGATTTAATTTAACATAGTTTAATTATATCATAGTTAAAATTAGTTTTATATTTAACACAGTTAGAACAGGACAACGTCTGTAGGTTCAACTAGTATACTATGAATATGAAATTAGATGGACCTACATAAGTTTTTTATTTTCAAATTCTCTTCATGTACACAAACTACAACCATCAATGTTATACAGAGATTTAATAAACAAAGGATTATCTCTTTGAGAGATCTCTTCCAGTAAAAGCTGTAAAAAGAAAGGTTGTTACAATGCGGGTTTGTTGTACATAAGAGTTCAACTACTGTTTAAAATTTAAATAAACAGAAAGATAACTATCTATGAGAGCTCAGCTAACAAGCAGAAGGCTCTCTCGATGGTAAGAGACAGTTGGGCCTATAGACACCAAATATGTGATAGGTGCGTCGCTGTCCTAAGACCGAGATATTACTACTCTCCTTACATACACAGACAGAGTCGTTATGGCGGCAGACAAGCATAAATAGGTAAGGCGGTGGATCCTTACCTCGGTAAGTTGCCGCACAGCACTCTACTTTTTAACCCGCGCTCGCCTGTAATGAGCTGCCTCGCAGAAAGGCAAGTGCTCTATTTACTCAGCAGACCTGGACCACGATGATTTTTTTTCTGAACCAAAAATAAAATTGTTGCATTTTTATTTATTTGAATAGGCGTCAATAAAAGACATACATTTTTTTTTAAAAAATTATGAAATTTCCGACACAAAATTCCAACTACATATAAATAAGTAAATATCCCTGGACAAATCACACAAATTGAATCTAAGCCCAAATTAAGCAAATTATATGCTTGTGTTATGGGTGTTAGTCAACGATACTATTACATAGAAATACTTAAATAGATACCAGAATTAATTTAATAAACACCCAGACCCGGAAATGCAGACATCACACAAATGCCTGCCCCCGTCGGGAATCGAACCCGAGCCTCGCGGTTGCTCGATGTAGTTAGGCGAGTACGCTAGCCACTCGACCAACGAGGCGGTCAAAATATGCATGTCTATCATCTACAGAAACCATGGTCGTTACGCTGTCATTTCCACGGTGTATATAGATTTATCCACAAAATGTTGCCCTTCCATTAAACACTTGTTATCGCAGATACTGTCAACTGGAATCAACTGGGGTGTTTTGAAGTAGGTCGGTCACGGTTTACTGAACCCGAGCCGTTCGTAAATCATTCATCATCTGTTCTAAATTATGAAGCAACCCTTTAATATTCCAAAACTACTTCTAGTTTACTGACCAGGTGGTAGAGTTTCGCAGCGACTCGCCGGGATTGGTACCATCGTCGTATCTATTCCTGCTGTCATAACGTCAGTGCTAGCTGTTAACGTGTTCCAGTTCGGAGGATAACGTAACTAGTAAATTTACTTTTGCTCGAAGTCTTACATCCCTGCCTCAGGTTGGCAATGCTCCATTACCACTTTTGGTCTTACCATCAGGAAATTCGTCTGCTAGATATATCGTAAATTAAATTATGCGCTTCTTTTTTACACTTTTCACTTTATACTTTTATTTTTGAATTGGCTGACTTAATTTAAATTTAAGCGAAAAGATTAATTATGTAGTAACAACTCTATATAGATATCTTTAAGATACATTTGGATTTCTGAAGCTTGACCAATATAGCCGAAGCGCAGAATTTTAATATTACTACTATAAAAATTAGTTCCCCAATCTTCCAATTAGTGGCCAAGTTAAGATGTGGTGGTAGATTATAGAATGATATGGATACGTCAAAAATGTGGCTTGCCGAATTAAGCATTTTGTATATATTTATTGTAATGTAGCTATAACAAGAACTACTCAGTTTAGAGTTCATTTAATTATTTTAGTTAATAAATGAAAGTAAATAACTCCTACCTCAAAATTGGGCCCAACAAATTTGTTTTTAGCACTTAAGCACGATCGTTTCGAGTCCAGGCTGATGCCAAAGCTTCAAGTAGACATTTAATTGACTTTGTGTTTATTTGCAATGAAAAAATGTGATTAAGTACTGTCTCTGATTAAATATTTTTAGTAAACAATATGTCACAATAAGAAAAATAATTGTTTTGATTGTGTATAATCGAATAGCTCCATAGAAATAGAAATATCGGTAAAAGAATCAATCAGCTATTCTATAAACTTCCGGAGATGTCACAACTTCAAAATTTCCCGTGTTTCCGCCCCTGTTTGCCCCGTGTTAGTCCGGGCTCCTTTTGCAGAATAGACCATCTGTCTTCCTGCCAGGCAGCTCGTAAAAGGTGAGCATAGGCTTACTGTCACTAACACGGTGACATCCTACTAGGTGGTAGCGTTTCGCAACGACTTGCCGGAATTGGTACCACCGCCTTACCTATTCCTGTCGCCACAACTTCAGTGCCTGCCTTTGATGTGTTCCGGTTCGGAGGGTAAGGTAGCTGGTAAACTTACTTTTGCTCGTGGCCTAACATCCCGGCCTCAGGTTCCCAACGCACCTTTAAGACCTTTGGTGTCTATAAGCGGCGTGAATTTCTTACCGTCACGAAATCCGTCTGCTTGTTTGCCTTCCAATGTCATAAAAAAAACACATTTTTGAACTTAACAAAAAACGCTCTTTACTTAAGGCCCTACACTTAGTCAGCCAGGAGTCAGAAGAGCCAATCGCCGCATTCCCCTGTTCCATGATTATATATGATATGAATGATGAAATAAAAAAAATAAAAGTATCTTCACGCCCATATCCCCGAAGAGGTAGGCAGAGGCACAACCAGGGCACCCATGATTAGCCGAAGACACTTAGTCCCACAATGTGGTAGGTGGCAAGCATATCGCCAACCGGGCACATTTCCAATCCCGAGCATTATTTTTTTTAATTAGAAAATGGGAAAACCCAATTATTTTTTTGCCCGACCCGGGATGCGAACCCGGGACCTCATTTAGTCAAGTCCAACAACTGAACCGCTAGATCACAGAGGCGATAAAATACTATAAAATAATACTATACTATGAAATATTGCGCTCTAAAGTAAATGTCTTAAGCGACAAATCACTATTTTTGAAATTATAAAAGGAATTTGAAAAAAAAGTATAAAAACTGAAACACTTATCTTTTAGGTATAGTACTTATCTATGTTCGTGTTAAATCTTGTGTCGATATTTTCATAATTAAAGTAGACAGTTGGGTTTTGCTTTCAAAAAAGGGTTAACTTTTTGATTTTTTTCTATCGAGCAAAGTGAAATGAATCGTGTTTTGGAAACACTAGTCTTATAAAGCATATTAATGTTAATCTTGTGTATTTTTGTCACCAAGTTCCATGATTATTTTGTATGAAAAAAACATTATATTGCTGACGTACTTTAGCATACCTTAAGGCGAATATGACGTCACGTTCAGGGATTTTGTAAGCACCATATTCACACAGGAATATTGTTCAATAACTATATTAATAGGTGCGTTCAAGAGAATAGTTTCATAACAAAAGCTACTTAAAATTGCATGGATTACTTATTGATCATAATATTGTTTAATAATTTAGTTCGTTTAAAATCTGTTCGCTCATTCAACTTTGAATGATCATAAAAAAGATGAAACCTGTTAAATTGAAAAGTATAATAACCCATCGAAAAAATATAATTTTTGAAATAGGAAAACGAAAAAAAATACGGTTTATCCAGTCTATAAAAAATTTCAATTGTATTGTACCAGTATATTTAAAACAATAAAATGTCGGTCTTTGGTACAGACAATTAAATTTTAGGTTAGTTATGCGATGCTGAATGTGATGAGCAATCACAGAACATTCGAAGAAAAAATGATAAAAAAAGTTAAAACATCTTTTTATTTCATACTAGCTGCTCCGGCGAACCACCGTTCCACCCGTTCAGTTTGTATGGGAAAAAATTAAAATGTTGTTTTTCCCATTTTCCCTGCAATTTTCCCGGTTTTTCTTTTCGTAAGAACCTTCTCCTGGTAATAATAAATACAATAAAAAAAGAATTAGCCAAATCGGTCCAGTCGTTCGGAAGTTATGCGCTTACCAACACATTTAGCGATTAATTTTTATATTATAGACTAGCTGTCCTGGCGAACTTCGTTTCACCCATTCAGTATGGGAAATAATAAAGTATTATTTTTCCCATTTTCCCTGAAACTTTCCCATTTTTTTCTTCATAAGAACCATCTCCTGATAACAACTAACACATTAGAAAAAGAATTAGCCAAATCGGTCCAGTTATTCGGAAGTTATGCGCTTCTCAACACATTTAGAGATTCATTTTTATATTAATAGATTTTTAATTAAGTCATCATTTGGTAAGCGGAGACTCATTTGTCTAAAATTGTATATTATGGACGTCATGACGTGTTCCGGTTCGGAGGGTAATGTAGCCGGTAAACCTTGCTTTTGCTCGAGGCCTAACATCCCGGCCTCAAGTCGGCAACGTAACAATACCATCATTGTTGTCTATAGGCGGCGTGAATTTCTTACCATCAGGAAATCCGTCTGCTTGTTTGCCTTCCAATATCATAAAAAAAGCGTAGTTTCTATGTTCTAATCATACATAGGGACAGTTTGGAGAGAGCGACTTTGTTTTATACTATGTTGTAGTGACACAGTTAAAGTGGTTACTTCTCGAATTTCCCACTGCACAATTGTTGTGTGTATTTATTTATTTTATTCTTACGTGACGTCTTTACGTTACGGTATTAAGCTATATGACTCACATTTAAGCAGATAAACAATCTAAATGTGGATTGATATATGCACATTGCACCTAAGGGAATCTAGGTTGACATTCCACGATGACTCGGAAGCCACCGTGTTTGTATGAAAATGGATTTGAATGTGGAGCAAACGATGCAGATAATTTATGTGACATTTGGCATTCAGTACTCTTTGCTAAGGGACTTC
>NJDD01001421.1:216261-231290 GCA_002245505.1 Calephelis nemesis | reverse complement strand
GTGTGTGTGTGTGTGTATGTATGTGTGGGTGTGTGTGTTTGTATTCGTGTGAGCGTGCGTGAATGTGTTTGTGATAATCATGTAATTAGATAAGAGCATATTTATGTACGTTTTGCTTTTGTATGACGTCGTGTTTTATTAACTTGAACGTGCAGCAACTTCATTAATATTTCCATCAATTTTATACAAAGAGCATAAAATGAGATTTCCTTTCATTTTTCTTCGTCACGATTCAGCTGTCATCATATTCTGTCACAAATAAGTCCAACGTACAGTATTTTCCACATATTATCGACTTATCAGTATTCGTGTAGGGAGGAACCAAAACCATACAATTCTGCTATTAATTTTTTAACAAATTTAACTAATAAAATCTTAATTTAATGCATATAACTACTACGATATAACTGTGATATGCTTTAACTTAACTGTTTTATTTCTTATAATTTAAAATATTTTTTTTGGTCGTGGAAACCTTAGTAGACAACTATTTTCTTTAAAAAAAAGTGTACCTTAAGTGCGTCAGGTTGACAACGCACCAATACCACTTTTGATCTCTATAGGTGAAGTGTGTCACTGACGATCAGAAAAAGATTAATTTACCTTTAAAAAAATACAACACAAAAAAAGGTGTGTGTGCGATTCACACACGATAGAAGTGATCAGTAAATCGACAAAAGAATGAGATGAGTATATATTTGTGTCTCTTACCTGCAAAAGAATGAGATGAATATACATATTTTGTGTCTCTTACCTGTCGTTGCACCCGTTTTGAAATCACAACGATTCTAAAGAAGTTTCACTTCAAAATAAATCTATACCATATCGTAGTAAGTATAGTTAAGACTCGAGTTAAATATAGGCTACTTTTATTTTCAAAAACCAATCTCCAAGAAACTATAAATGGGGAATAAAATAAAATTCTAAAAATTTAAGAAAATATGCAAGCTGAACGATATAACTTAAAAGCAAGTAAATTTAAAACATAGAGAGTGTAAGTAATATAATTTACATTTGTAAACAAAACACTATATAAGCAAATTTAACAATAATAATAGTATGTATATATGAGCGCATCGCCAACAAACTGCTTCACATTTTGGCGAAAATTTTGAACTTTGAAGAAAAAAAAAATAGGTATGAAAATGTATTCTATCCTGACGAAATGGCGAGTAAACCGAATGTATTTTCTAAAGTATCCTGTACACAGCTGCTGCAATGTGCTAGTTATACGTATAGCACCAAAGGGTATATAAATACTACATAATAAGAGGCGGGTCGTCCGTAGATACATATCAAAACCCGAATTTTGTATGAAGTTTGGCTTAAGTGACACAAGCCACTTGACAGTCAAGTATAACCCATTTAATTTAAAAGTAAGTCTAAAGGCATTCAGATTTAAGGCAACTAGTGTCATATGATTTAGGTGAATAAAAACATAGCAAACTTAATACTTTTATTTTTGGTATAGGTATATGTTGCGCAAAACTGTCACTAGCAACAGCTCGTACTAAAATGACTTATATTCCCAACCCAGCAATAAAACTCGTCCCATATAGGTTTCGGAACGTAACCGCATGGCAAAAGGTACACACCGCGATCGCCTGGCAGGTCGTATCGATTTTCAGCCGACCCGGTCAACGGTGTAGATAAACTGCTGTAATGACCCTTGAATGTACTCGACACTCGCTATGGAAAAAGTCATTAATACTTTGTATGAATATAGAAAATTCGCTGACGGAGGAGTATGAAATTTGGCATACTTATAGTTTATGAGTAGGAGAACTGCAGAACGAATATTTTTCAATAATAATGCTTATAAAGTACATTAAATAACAAACAAATATATTGATGATAACGATAAAAGATCACAGATGGCGCATCATACAGTTTGGAAAAAATACTTGGTTTTGAGAAATGAAGGTGGGTTCTTATCAACAAGATATTAAAATTTATTGCGGTCGAATTTCGGTCAACTGGTGAACACTAGTAGGTACTTTTAAATATGTGCCAGTCAAATTCTGTTTTTTTTTTTATTTTGATAGGCCCCCGGGTTGGTCCGGGCTCCTTTGAAGAATAGACCATCTGCCTTCCTGCCAGGCAGCTCGTAAAAGGTGAGCGAAGGCTTACTGTCACTAACACCGTGACACCTGACTAGGTGGTAGAGTTTCGCAGCGACTCACCCGGATTGGTACCACCGCCTTACCTATTCCTGCCGCCATAACGTCATGACGTGTTCCGGTTCGGAGGGTAAGGTAGCCGGTAAACTTACTTTTGCTCAAGGCCTAACATCCCGGCCTCAGGTTGGCAACGCACCATTACCACCTTTTGGTGTCTCTAGGCGGCGGAAATTTCTTACCATCAGGAAATCCGTCTGCTTGTTGCCTTCCAATATCATAAAAAAAAGGCGTAAGCATTTGCCATTAATTAAGTTTTATCAATTAGGTTTCACCAGATTTCATAAAATCAGTCTTAAATGATGCAAAATAAATAGTGGCATTTTTAACTAAGCTCATTGAGCGAAATTTGGCTGCATTGATACTAAAATTTTATTAATACTTTTCTTTTACACTTTAACTAAACAAACTTGTTCAAAATGCCATGAAGTTTGATTAATTTTACACAATACATGAAAATCAATAATAACTAATTACTAAAAAGGTACGTCCAATCTTTCTCAAGATTCTGCCAAAGGGCGAAAACCTTGTAAAATACATTTTTTTAAAATCGAGTTTGAAAACGAGTTTATCAAAGCTTCAATGTTCTTTGCCCAAATCTTATAGTCTTTTTTTAAAGTCTTTTCTTCTTTTGTTGGCAGCATAGGTTTCACAGTTATTACTTATTAAGTATCAATTAGTATAGTTATCTTTTGATGCAGTTGATTTATTTCCATACAACTTAAGTGCAGTAAAATCGATTCTAATTTTTAATGATTGAACGATTCTAATTCCGCGTTGGTATTAGATAAATTTTAGTAACATTCGGCTGTTAGTTAAAAATTATACTTAATAATGCATGAGTTTTGTCAACGTTGAAAACCTTGACGATATCATGGACGACGCAAACCACTTATGGGATGTTGATAAAATAAATGGGACCATCTTAGAATTATTAGTTATCTTCCCAAAAAAAACAATCAAATTCTGTTCTTTAGATATTTATTGGTCGAATAACAGCTTAAGAAAAAATCCAAAAAAAATAGAAAAACATCCAATCGAATCGATAACGTCCATATAATTAGAAACGGTTTGAAAACGAATCTCTATTTCCTCAGTCCTTGAATCAGACGTAAATGAATAGACCAGTTTTGCTTATTCTTTTTATGTTGTGTTAGTTATTGTCAAAAGGTTTAAATATAAAAAACAGTATCCATAGTTTGAACAACACAAAGTCTGTCGGGTCAGCTAGTTCTTAGTAAACACTACACCGCAACCCAAGCTATTTGCTTTTCAAATAGCCGAGACCGCCTCCTTTAAGAGAAAAATAATCATAATCCATAAAACAAATTTATGATCGACAGAGTTATGACATATCAAATAGGGATACTGTTCGAATTAATGATATCTTCCTTGATTAACCCAATTAAAATTACATAATTCCGATTAATATTAGACCTAAGTGACTATGCATCCACAGATTAGTTGATTATTATTGTAAATAAAACATGGGATTCATATTGATGTTGGATACAAATACGAAGCGATTTTTATTCAACTTCTAGTCTAACTAGACTCCTAGTCTAACTTATTTCCTCCTTTTTTTGTATGTTAATCGATTTCTACATAATTTCTGAATCGATTCCGTACTTAGTGGCTATAAGTCTGATAATGGAATCTCAAGAAAATGTAAAAGAATACTCACTTTTGTGTAGAAATTATTTCGATATTTACGTAGACGACTTACTTATTGCAATCGAAGTCGGTTTATTGCAGTTTTACTGCGCTTAAATACTGTAACATTACTACTACGAGTATATCTATAATATAAAAATGAATCGCTAAATGTGTTGGTAAGCGCATAACTTCCGAACGACGGGACCGATTTGGCTAATTCTTTTTTTATTGTATTTGTTATTACCAGGAGAAGGTTTTTATGAAAAGAAATACCGGGAAAGTTGCAGGGGAAATAGGAAAAATATTACTTAGATATTTTCCATACTGAACGGGTGAAACGAAGTTCGCCGGAGAAGCTGGTATTACATATAAATAGGTACTATATTGTATTACTACTCCTTCTCTGTGTTACAGAATAAGATGAGTAAAAGTACAAAGTTTTTATCTTGTTCTTTAATAAGTTTGTCTGTTTGTTTGTTACTCCTTCATGCAAAAACTGCTGAACCGATTTTCATGAAATTTACTACACACATAGAAGGTAACTTTAATTAACACATAAGATAGTCTTTACCCCGTAAAAATGTTCCTGTGGTTCCTATAATCAACGAACTGTAATCCGTCAGTATAACTATTAGTAGTTAACCTGAAAGTAACGAAGCGTAAGCAAAAGATAAGTTTCTTTAATATAGGAACTGTCGCACACGTCGAACCCTACCTTTGTTAATGCGGTAGTACTTAAATAATGTCGTCGGTATATTTTTTTGTAAGTAATAACATAATGTGAGCGTTCCTTTTTACGTTTCGGTTTACGGTGTAATAACTCAAACGAAATTCGTGACATTTTCAACCCTTCATCCACCTCTGTATTAAAGATTATATTTCTACTGTAAGCTAATCGTAAAATATAGGTCAGGATAAAACTTTCCAGTAGAAAATCTTTGAACTTTGAAATCTCGTGCCATCAAATTGGATTTCTAAGGAAAAATTAAGTAGATGCCTATAAAAAATTTGTTTTTTATGATATTGGAAGGCAAACAAGCAGATGGATTTCCTGATGGTCAGAAATTCACGCCGCCTAGAGACACCAAAGGTAGTAATGGTGCATTGTCAACCTGAGGCCGGGATGTTAGACCTCGAACAAAATAAGTTTGCCGGCTACCTTACCCTACGCACCGGATCACGTCATGACGTTATGGCGGCAGGAATTGGTAAAGCGGTGATACCAATCCGGCTGAGTCGCTGCGAAACTCTACCACCTAGTCAGATGTCATGTTAAGTGACGATAAGTATGCTCGCATTTTAAGAGATGCCTGGCAGAAAGGCAGATGGTCTATTCTGCAAAGGAGCCCTAACCCACACGGGGAAAATTTAACGATATTTTTTATATTTTTCCCATATGACGAAACAAACTCGTAGTATTCTAATAATTAATCTGTATTGGCAAATAATAAAAATTCTTCATTGACTGCTGAATTCTATGGAATATTTTCAGAAATTGCAATGAAACCACTTTATAAGTACGTTATTATAAATAAATACATTTTTGTAAGCGAGTTCCTAACCTGGGTTGGGATTTTAGGTCTCTTACTTAAGCCTACTTATCTTTTAAACCGTCTCACTATAACTGTAAGCATTAACGAAAAGGTAATGTGGAGGCACAGGTTTTCCCACTGTGACTGATTGCACTAGCTCAGTTAAACGTTATTCAAAATTACTAAAAATCATTCTACTAGTAGTTGACGGACCAAACTAATCAGTTTTTTAAACCCTCGATGGAAAAACAGGGGTTATAGCACCCCTCCTTGTTTTGACGTGTACACACCTTTCACATCACAACACGTCACAAGTTTTGACCGGATGAACCGATTTCGATGCGGATATTTTGTTTGAAAACTGACGTATTTAAGAAGGTTCTTTTTAAATTTTTAATAATTAAATTTAGGACTTTATTTCATCTTCGCACTCAACTCATAGCAAGTTCACTTGTATAATTAACTAGCCGACTCGGCGAACTTCATGTCGTTTAATGTTAACAGCTACTAGCAGTTGGATTTAAAAATAAAGTACTGTTTTTAACATTTTCTTTGCAGTTTTTTGCAATTCTATTTCGGCCCAACCTTTCAGGCGATGTGCATAACTCCGCTATATGGGTATTTATTTTTATATGTATTGGTTACCATTTCAGACTTTAACTTTCATAAAGTTTATTAAAATACAAATCTCTTTTAGCAGGCAAAAGAGTGTAGTGTTAATACCGTACCGCCATTATAAGGTACGAGAGCTTTCACAAAGCATTTGACCTTTTCAGTTTAATATCGAAGGTTCGCCGTTACAATTTCGGACGTGAATTTAAGCTCATTCTACAGACCAGAACTCGGACGTTAATGGACGTTTAACATTTCTCTAAAGTTACTAATTTTATTTAATACAAAATTTCTCGTATAAACTGAAATCGTTTTATAGTTTTTTTGCTTCCCCGGGAGAACTACTATTCAATGCGACACCACACTGTCAATGCGAAATAGAAATGAAAATATCTCGCTTGCTTTTCATAAAACAGAGAGAGAGACAGACAGAGCATGCGCACGCCGCACAGCTTACAGCAAAAAGTGTCGTTACAACTTTTTGTGAGAACTTTTTTCCGTCTTGCCCCCTTTCGCGACGTGCGATAAGGAACTTCCTTCCAAAAACCTTAAGTTATTCCCTACAACGATATCAGTCAGTAAAGATCCTGTCGATCTAGCCATTTTCGAGATTATCTAAAACTAACATATGTCGGAAGGTCAAGAATGAAATATAGTTACAGTGGTGATGAGTATGGTTGGCAAAGCAATTGGCGCTCCTGCAAGTGACGTGTTTCTAATCTGTTTGCGTATTTCGGGAAGTCATGAGTGTAGTTGTGGTATTGTGGTCATTAGTATAGTTGGCAAAGCAGGTGATGCAATATGTCAATATGTGGCTCATAAGTGATTGACGTGTTTCTTTTAGTTAGCTTATAAATGCTGCGAGGATTTTAACCATAGCAACCGTGTGTAGAGGTCACCACTGGTATTAGTTTTTCCCTGACACAGATTGACATAGGGAATCTGCAGGATTGTAATTCTTAATTTAATTATTATTCGAGGCCCCGATGTTGGGTCATCCGAGGAGTGCATTATTTGGTCGACACTCACGCTTACGGGCGGGGAGGAGCCCCTACATTCTGTAAACAAGTTTACGTAGTGTTGTCATAGTAGAATACTTATAACTATGTTCACGATGGTTTGTTTAGCAATGGATAGGCGTACGCTATATTTGTTTGTGAGAGTACTGAATAGTATATTAAGGATGTCAGGATCGACTGGATCACGTGTAACGCTTTGTTTTGATATTCGCGAGTTGTTTCGTGCAGGCGCTCTTCTTCCTACGGAGGAACAGCTAACGCCCATTTATTACGAGTTCTTAGTCTGCTAGCTTGGTGGCTCCTGTTTGGTCCGAATCTTCACCAAAACGTATATAAAAAAATATGTATTTGCAATTTTATTATGATGTAAGTAAAAAACTAATTCAAACATTTAAAAAATGTAGTATATACATACATATCTTCACACTAAGTCTCTTACGGAGTAGTTAGAGAGTATCGAGTGCTACATCTCACTATTCTTACAGACCTGCTACCTTTCCCAACATTAATGACGCTTTTCGTAACTATATTCGTATATATATCGTCTACATACGCATTGTATATCTGCTTTAGCAATCTTTCATCTGTCATTCTTTCCACTTAACAAACTAGCAAAGCATTCTCTTTCTCTTTTTAACACCAACACTTTCTTTCAATCTCACTCTTACTGACATCTCACAAGTAATACAAATGGTCAGCGAGAATTACACTACAATTTCACGGCTCTACGGCTCTCGTTTCGAACTTATTTGTCATACTCTCATGGTTTTTCTGACATACCCAACTCTCATTTCCACACTACATTACTAGGATAAGCACTGAAAATCTCAAAATCTCATTTTAAAATAGTTTGCTTACATTCATACTAGTCCCTGCACACACTCTCCTTTCTACATCCGCGGTGTACTTTCCATCCCTGCTAAAAGCTCAACCCGGATATATAATTTCATCAACTTGTTTCAGCACAACATCATCAACTAAAACTTATATTCGTTCTTACTACGTCTCTTTCAAATACCATTACTTTGGTTTCCATCGCATTCAAATGTAAGTCTTTTTCTTATTAATCACCTTCCATAACTGTGATTGCAGCTGGGATGATGTAGAGCCTAAAAAACCAGCATAAAGCAGGCAGTTCGTGTGTTGGTTAGAGGTCCTTTGTAGAATAGACCATCTGCCTTCCTGACAGCTCGTAAAACGCGAGCATACGGTTACCGTCACTAATACCGTGACATCTGACTAAATGGTAGAGTTTTGCAGTGATTCAGCCGGGTACCACCGCCTTACCTATTCTTGCCGCCATAACGTCATGACGTGTTCCGATTCCGAGGGTATGGTAGCTGGTAAACTTACTTTTTCTCAAAATCTTACATCCTGGCCTCAGGTTGGCAACGCACCATTAGCACCTTTGGTATCTCTAGGCGGAGTGAATTTTTTACCATCAGAAAATCTGTTTGCTTGTTTATCTTCCAATGTCATTAAAAAGTGCACCAATTGGTGTTCTTTTAGTTCAATACTCATAGTTAAGACAGGAGAAAGTTTTGATAGAAGAAGGCGTTACTTTAAATGCGAATACTTAAATCCAAATAAAATGTACATGTCTCTTTCTTAAAATTTATATCCCAGCCTCGGTGGTCTAGCGATCCGAGTGTTGGACTTGACTTCATATGGTCCAGGGTTCATATCCCGGGTCGGGCAACAAAGAGAAAAAACCTCATGTATTTCAAATTTTCAAATAATAAAAAATGTTGCTTGGGATTGGATATGTGCCCGGTTGGTGATAGGCTTGCCATCTATCACGATGTGGGACTTTGTGTTTTCGGCTAGTCGTGGGTGCCCTTGTTGTGCCTCTACTGTGCCTCTGTGCCTACTCCTTCGGGGACATGGGCGTGAAGATACTTACAAAAAATAATTTTATTTGGATTTAAGGAGAAAGTCTAACGGGCCAACTACTTAAATGAAAACTACATCGCCATCAAAGCTATTTGCATTTACAGTTAAACAGTCGAGTAAAGTGTCTAACAATATACATGGAATGTGAAACCTATGCGAAACGCCCCACCCACACACAGACTAAATTAAATTCATATCAATGATCTGCTTTCATTGAAGTGGGATAGTGACAGCTACAGAGTTTTACCAAAGTGGGAGAGAGAAAGGAAACCGAATTGTAGCAGCTTATACAAAGGTTGTTTGGCCCAGTTACGAAATATTTGTGGGTAACAATCAAACTATCCTGCACATTAGATACTAGCTAATGCCCATGACTTCATATTTTTAAAGAAGAAACATTTGTACTGTTTTATGTTTAACCTATAATTTATTACTTCATAAATAGCCTACCGGTTTCGCTTATAACAACATCATTAGGGATAGATCTTTAACTTTTTACTTTTTTAGTAGTTTTTACTTTTTTCTTTTTTTTAGTAGTTTAAGTTCTATTCCCGATGATGCTGTTATAAGCGAAACCGGTAGGCTATTTATAAAATAATAAATTATAAGTGATACGTAAAACAGTACAAGTGTTTCTTTTTTTAAAAACCTGAATGTTTGGAAGTGTTACCAAGCGCCGACTATAGAAAATATCAAATGATTAGCTAATTAATTAGCCCGTGACTTCGTTTGCATAAGCTATACAGTTTGTAAGGAATAGGTGAAATGGATTTTGACAATGCCTCGAAACTAATGTTAATTTTGTAGTGGGAAACGCAGAATATGATTTCTCCAAGTTGGTCTGGGTAAGTTGAGTAGATTAGACCATCTGACTCTCTGACAGGCAGCTTGTAACAGGCGATCACAGGTTTAAACACAGGTCACTACCAACCAGGCCATTGTTGGTAAGTGCTGTAGGCCCGTATGTAAGTATGCCCTGGTATGAATCCACAACCTTGCCTATTCCTGCTGTCATAATGACTATCACGTTCAGGTCTGCAACGTAGAGTAGCTGATAAACTTACACATTATGCCTTCCATTCCTGCCTCAGGATACCGCAACACCTGTAACATCGATGGTGTCTGGAGGCCGCGGTAGCCTCTTCCAATCAGGATAGCCGTCTGCTTGTTTTCTGAACTAAAATAAAATACATGTTATTTTATTAAGTTTAACATTTTCTATTTATGTTTTTCCAAATAAGAAAAAATCCTTATTACTCGTAATTCGACTTTAATTTTTTTAATTATTTGTAACGCCATTACACGGCCAACAATTGTCAGATTTTCCTTTCGAAAAAAGAATTTTCGAATCGCAACGTTTAAAATTCGAGTCGGTTTTTGTCAGTTTTATTGGGCTATTATTGTTATTTTTACACTAAGTAATGTTCTCTGTATCGGTTTCGGGTTCCTCTAAAGAGTTCTTTTATTTTGGTATTTTAAAAAAAATAATGTGAAGTGTTATTATTAACTCTGTGGTATTGCTAACAGCCATGTATTTACAATGTCATATGACTTTCACTCTAATTGCTTTCCTAATTGCCTACCATTATATTACATTATCATTATAGGGGACCGGCATTTGTGTGATGAACATTTAGATGTCTGCATTTTTGGGTCTGGCCGTTAATATAATTTATACGAGTATCTATTTAAGTATTTACATGTATTGAAATCGTTGACTAACACCTCTAACACAAGCATATAGTTTGCTTCTTGTCCCAGAGAAATTAATTATTTTATTTTCTAACACTAAAATTAAAGCTTTTCAAAACTCTCACGAAACTATACGTTTATTTTACCTGAAAACTATCTTTATCATGTCATGTCAGCTTTTGAACAAAAAATGAATCAATCCCTTCAAAAGTTAAGATTGAGTTGATGTGTGTATGTGGCAAACACACACCAAACTTATAACACCTATCTTTTTGTATCGAGGGTTAGAAATAAGAGGTGAGTAAATAAGAGGGTGATTAAAGAAGCTAAAGTTAATTTTTTAAAAACAATTTACAAGCTTTTTTGAAAGGGATATAGGGATATTTTATTTGTTTAAACTTATTAATTTATTTAAGGTTATCTTGCAGAGAACGGTCCAAATGAAAAGCAACTTGTTTGAAACTCGCAGTTATATATTACATTTCAAGTGTGATAAGTGTCTCACAGGATTTTTAACCGACTTAGAAAAAAGGGCAAGATTATATGTTTGTGTAGATTAATCAATTTCTCCGTAATTTTTGGACTGATTTAAGAAAAATTTCTTCATCTGAAAATGCGTACTTCCGATGTGGTTCCATTGTCACAAAATCTGGATTTGATGATGGGATTCCAGGAAAATTGAGGAGAATACTTAATTTATTTGTACGTAGATGATTTACTTATTGAAAACAAA
Source organism: Calephelis nemesis (assembly GCA_002245505.1). Lineage (NCBI taxonomy): Eukaryota > Metazoa > Arthropoda > Insecta > Lepidoptera > Riodinidae > Calephelis > Calephelis nemesis. Next base: position 219,976 of record NJDD01001421.1, on the reverse strand, counting down.
GTTGGTTTTCGTAGTTTAAGTGCAATTTAATTGTTGTGTATAATTGTGATGTGTATTTACTCATTGCTTATAAATTCATTTCAATAATATCTTAACAACTTTAGAACTATAACAATATTATTTTTTCAGAAAAAAATTGATATGATATATCCAAGCTGCCATGTATATTCTTATCATGTCCTTATAAAAATAGCCTCTGTGGAATGGTGGTCTGGCGTCTGACTTGACTTTTTGAGGTCCAGGGTTTAATTTTTTTAATAAAAATAACGTTGCCCGGGATTGAATATGTGCCAGGTTGGCTATAGGCTTGCCACCTATCACATTGTGGAGCTTAGTGTCGTCGGCGTTGTGAGTTCCCTGTTTGCGCCTCTGCCTAACGTAGCAGGGAATATGGGCGTGAAGAAACTTTAAAAAAACTAAATATTGATTATTTATAGACCTATTAGTAGTTAGTAGTTGTGTTACGTTTGTGCTCTACGACAAAGCTACAGCGCTACGACATTGGTTTATAAGAAAATAGGTATGATAGTGTGAAATATTTTAATACTTTTGCTAGCCGACTTTTGCTAGTTTCGCTTGAAATTACAAATAGTTTTTATATCGGAAATCTATCGTCGTCGTAATCGAGGGTGGTTGTTCCTCTGCCTACCGACTCGGGGATGTGGGTGTGAAGATACTTGTTTTTCTTATGAAAACATTCAAGCTGCTTAGACAAAATTTGAACTGTCTGTAATAACTTTTTCTTGCAGCCAGGTAAAAGCACGGATAAGTGGCTATTTCAAGTGACACAAGTGACATATAACCGCGTTAATCGTTACACAAGGGTGTGGCAACACGAAGGTTACCCTTGTTATTAGAAAATTCCATGCATTTGTAGTCATTTGATGACATTATGCTTGTGGAGATAGAGTGGAAAAATATCGTCAGAGTATCGTCACCATACCATAGCCTCTTTGTGTTATAATAAAACATATTTTGAAGTGAAAATTAGCGGCGTTGTGCACTTTTTGTTATGGAAAAAAATGTTAAATTCGAGTCGAAACACTTGACCTAATCGAAAATTAGTTAAACCACTGTATGTTGTCGCCGCATTTCATACTGTGGTTTTCGTTCCACTCGCCGGTGCGTAAGCATTGAGCATTTGGATGGGCAAAACTTGTAACAAAAACAAAATCTAGGGTGTAAAGTATTGATTAGCTGTCGCTACAAAAATCATGGAGCTGAAGTCTGTTTAAAATAACGAATAATAAAATACGTAAGAAACTCTCACTCAGAACATACAAATAAAAAAAATACCATAAAAAATGCTCTCATTATTGAAATAAGTTTAAATTCTGTAAGCTATGAAGTTATTGGTGCGAGGCTGTCTCTTTGCGTATTTAATCTTTTATCAGCTATCCCAAACAATGACAGTGATTCTGCTGTTCACAAGTAACCTATTTTAGATGCATGCTGTCTTTTTTAATGATAAAGAAACCAATGAGATAGAAAAAGAGTTGTAATGTTTTTAATTAACGTTTTCCGAATAAAAGTTTAAACGTTTATAGAAATGTCGTGTACAGACTAATCTGAAAGCACCAAAAGTGTTTTGTCTCTTTCTATTACTTTCGTTGAAGAATATAACGATAACTTGAAATAAGTTTAGTAAGTGCGCAACAAAATTACCACCAATGTCCCCTAAAGTCATTCCAATATTTTAAAATTTCGATTTTAAAACGTAAACCATTTACATAATGAAAGTTAAGTATTTTTCTCGCTTTTCCTAGGATTCCATCATCAGATTTGGTGTCAATGGAACCACCTCTAAAATACCCTGTTTGTATTAAACAATAAAGATTTATGTAGGGCTACTCCTGAACCGATTTCGAAAATTGTAAACGAGTATGTTATTTATGCACTCTGGAACACAATACTGGCGAATTATTAACTTTTAATTAAAAGCAAACAACATTTTTTTATCGCATTCGTTGAATTTATTTGTAATTAAATTTTAATAATCCGGTAATTCTGTATTCAAAAGATGTAAAATGGCATACGCTTCCATTCTCCAATTTGCATGATATCAAGATTTCAGAGTAACTTTACAGAAATGACGGAGAAATCGATTAACATACATAAAAAATAAAAGTTAAACATATACCCCCTGTTTTAGAGATCGGTAAAAAACAAAAACGCACATTGAATAAAACAAGTTACAGCATGTTGTTAACGAAATTATTCGTTAACAAGATGCTATACGAAGTAAACACTCACTTAGCCACATTGCATGGGTAAACATGGCCGCGGGCCCAAAATGGAGCAGCGTTGAAAATATTTCATTATATTTTTAAGCTGTGATATTTTATTTCGATGTCGTGGGCTGTATTTATTCAAGTAACAAGGTATTTACAAATTTTGTAATAATTATTTAGCAATTAATAATATGAAATAAATAAAAGAGGATTAATAAAGATTTTAGGTTGGTGACACATCTTTACTTGTCTCTTGTGTCTTGTGTGACTTGTGTCTCTTAGAGGAGGGCACTTTGATACGGACATTGAGAAAAATATGAAACGTATGTTAAGTCGGGAACCTAATACCCTCGATTTTTTGAGAAGCATTTCATTACCAGTTTAAATAGTAATAAATTAGTAGTAAAAGTACTAGAATAATCGATCAAGCAAGTCAAGTTAAGATACATAAAAGTATTTGCTTTATATTTATCAACTTCTGTAGAAGATTTAACAAGCATTTACTATGATATAATAGATCACAATGCTAGCGATACTACTAACACTCGTCTCTTACGAGCTGCTTGGTAGCAACACATATTGTGGCCTGTATATAAATATTAATAAGAGGAACGATTTGATTTTTTGTTTGTTTGTTTGAAATAAATAGGCTCTGAAACTACTCAACTGATTTCAAAAATTCTTTCACTTTTAGAATGCTACATTATCCCTGAGTGACATAGGCTTTGTTTCATTAAAATCGGTGCAGTAGAAGCCAAGTTACGCAGACGAAGCCGCGTTAAACTGCTAGTTTATATTTAAAATGAATCCCCCGTGGTCAGCGCATCACACCTGAGCGAATAGACCAATTTTGCTAATTATTTTTAGTTATGGTGGTTGGTTTGCAGTAGGAGGATGAGAAAAACCGGGAAAACTAAATGGGAAAATAATACTTTATTTTATCCATACAAATTATTAATAGTCGTTAATATCAAGCGATACGAAGTTCGTCGGGTCGTCTAGTTCTAATTTTTCAAACATACTCGGTTTTTCAAGACTTTTAGTAAATATTTCAATTCTTGCTATCAAAGCATACCAAACTTCGTTAAGACTAAAATACACGCCCTTTGGCGTCTTAAGACAAGTAGATTCTAAGCGGTATAAATTTCCGGTCATTAAGTGAGAAATAGAAAGTGCAATGACCTAACATAAGGTTATATAAAACAAGGTTTCATCAGAAATGTCGTCTGCATTTTAAAATTAATTACGGTTAGGACATTGGGACAGCAAATGAAGTTATTTCAGAGCCATAATATCTTTAATAAGGGTTTATTAGCATATTTTTCTTCTTATAAGGAAATCTGAATGCTTTTTGCTTACAAGTGGCTTCTTTTTTTTTTTTAATAATAAATCATCTTTATTTCACATAAACCTACAAGAGGCACTTGTGACGGGTCTATATAATAATAAATCTACCACCGGATCGGAACGCGGCCGCACACTGA
>NJDD01001421.1:185598-216077 GCA_002245505.1 Calephelis nemesis | reverse complement strand
GCATACGCTGCTGAGCTTAATCTAATTGCAAGTTTATCAATGTGTGGGCCCCATTGCAATTTCTTATCAATTGTTATTCCTAAAAACGTAGTAGAATCTACAAGGTCTAGCTTGTTCCCTTTAAGTTGTACGTTGGTATCTACTTGCCTCACATTTGGCATTGAAAATTTAATACAATTAGTTTTTTTTTCATTCAAAAAAAGATTGTTTACATTGAACCAGTGTACAACTTTTGAAATCGCATTGTTCGTTTCGTCATACTTACCCAGTTGTCTTTTCACTTTAAATATAAGTGAAGTGTCATCCGCGAACAATACAATTTCGTGATTGTCTCTTACGTAGTAAGGTAAGTCATTAATATATACAAGGAACAAAAATGGTCCAAGAATAGAGCCCTGGGGGACACCCATTGTTCTTTTTCTTCTTAGAGATCACATTATCAGGTGCTTATTATGTGTGATTAGGTGTGATTATTAGGTGTGATTCTCTACTTAGAGATCACATTATCAGGTGCTAATAATAAATGCGTAAACTTATCTGTGCGTTATGCTTTCAAGACTAAACCGCTAGACTGATTATAATGAAATTGGGTATGCAGATCTTAAAAAAGTTTCAATTGTGAAAGTCTTTTTTTAAATTACCACCAAAGGACTATAAGGGGACGAAAATTTACGTAAAGTGAAGTATCTTCACGTCCATATCCCCGAAGAGGTAGGCAGAGGCACAACCAGCGCACCCGCGACTAGCCGAAGACACCAAGTCCCACAATGTGATAGGTAGCAACCGGGCACATATCCAATCCCGAGCAATATTTTTTTTAATTAAAAAATTGGAAAAACCCGATTTTCAATTTTGTTGCTCGACCCGGGATTCGAACCCAGGACCTCATGCAGTCAAGTCCAACACCTGAACCGCTACACCACTTAAGTCAAAATATATAATAACTATTCTAACACTTTAACTATTTTACGATGACGAAGAAAAAGTATTCTGTAATTATATTCTATTATAAAAAATCTTAGAATTAATATGAAAAAATGTAACAAATATACTTTATTTTTCTATTTAATTTCCCAGCAATGCTCTTATTCTTCGTTAAGATTAACACGTACCTAAATCGTCACTATTCTAAACTGACGAAGAAAAGGTTAAAAGGCTAGTATTCTACAATTTGTCGCATAAAATGTGAACATGTAATCATAAGCAGTTCTAATCAAGGCTTCTCACGACTCCTCTAGACTGTTCGGCGAATGAATCAGGTGGCTCCAACAGTGACCTAGTTTCAAACGATGCCAACCGCAACGTAAGTCTCCGCAAAAACAGGGAAATTCACGCTATCCGCATGTCTTTCGTCGGGTTTTTACGTACCTACCAGCTTTTGGCCGCGACTTCGCTTACATTTAAGTCTCTAAATAAGTATCGATGTTACTTTTAATGTGTATTCAAGATTTTGTGTACAAAGTTTCATGATGATTGTTTGAGTAAGTTTCATGGCTAAGTAGTTTTTGAGTGAAAATGAAACAAATTTGAATTCGTATTTATAATATTAAGTAAAAATATTTGATTTAATTTTTGAACGTCGAATTTGGTGTTCTGTGTTGGCGGCCTTGATTTTTTAACAGAAGAGATCTCTTATCTCCTTTCAAATACAGTTGAGTTTATCTTCTTTTTTCTTTCTTTGGGTTTTGGCCTTTACGTTAGTATTTAGCCATTGGTCAAGTAGAAATTTTGCATCGAATTTTATATCAATTTCAATTAATTATTGTTAGTCATCAGTCATAAGTCGTCAGGAAGTCATGTCAGGCTCTTGGGTAAAGCGGTGGCTCATTACACAAGCTCTTTAATGAGATTTGGCGGCAACGAGGAAATACACGATACGCTAATTTCTTAACGATTATTTCATTTGTGCTATTTCACTGAACAAAATTGTACAAAATGCCACCAAAATTGACTAATTTCACTCAATATTAACACGAAATTCAATAAATAAGAAAAAACTTCGACCACCTTTTCTCTCGATGGCGCCAAAACTCCCTGAGTTTATCTTTTATGCCGATTTCATGCGAATTGGAAATTGGAACCGGATTTTTGTCATTTTGTACTCTTTGACAGGATAGTAACAAATTATTAGCACTTTAAAATCATCAAATTTGATACAACATTTTTTTTGTTATTAACTAAATGCTAGTAATTAGCTAGTATTGTAATCAAGTGTACAACGTGATACAAATTCGATTCCGATTTGCATTAAATCGAAATTCAAGACCAACCCTCCAGGATTGATACTACCTACTCTTTCAACAAAGTGCGGTACTTCGATAATACACAAATTGTTCGTTATTCATCAAAATTATTTTATCACCTTCAAAAAATATACATTTTCAAAAATAAACTTTGAACTCCTATTTAGCCCCTTAGGGGCCGAATTTTCAAAATTATGTTCTTATTGGTTGTCTTCTCAAGAACACGACTCTACCAAATTTCATGGCTGTAACTCTAACAGTTTTTGCTCAGCGATGATGAATCTTTCAGTAAGGACATATTATATTATAAGTTTAGATTAAGTATAAATTTGCATGTCATATTGTGATAAAGTTTTTGATCTTCTAACAATTCACTGTAAATACCACATTTTTGGCAAATAATAATTATTATATTTTTTATTATTATTCATCCAAACATTTTTTAAACACTGTTTCCGAAATGGATTTCAGTTATCGCCGCGAATTTTGTTTTATGTCTGATACCGATAGAAAACGAGTGTCACGAAGTGGTGATTTGAGTTTAGGAAAAAGAAAAAATCGGCTGGAGCCGTATCTGGTGAATATAGTGGTTGTTCGATGGTATTTGTTGAGTGTATGACCAAAAATTCTTTCACAATGATGGCCTTGTGCCAAGGCGCATTATCATGGTCAAAATTCAAGAAATTTTCAACAAATCTTGCCTTTTTGTCGAACTTGCTATCTTAAATGCTGCATAACGCTCATATTCCTACACAATAAAAAAATCTTAAAAAAGTGTAGGTGTTGGTCAAAGTAGTAAGTTTCCTGTGCCAGGCAGTTCGTAAAAGGCGAGCATAGTCTTGCCGTCACTAACACCGTGACATCTTACTAGGTGGTAGAGTTTCGCAGCGACTCACCTGGATTGGTACCACCGACTTACCTATTCCTGCCATAACGTCAGTGCCTGACTTTGATGTGTTCCAGTCCGGAGGGTAAGGTAGGCGGTAAACTTACTTTTGCTCGAGGCCTAACATCCCGGCCTCTGGTTGGCAGCGCACCATTACCACCTTTGGTGTATCTAGGCGGCGTGAATTTCTTACCATCAGGAAATCCGTCTGCATGTTTGCCTTCCAATGTCATAAAAAAAAATAAAGCCACGGACGAAAACTAGTAAATATACAGTCGAAGTGACTCGGCCTGTCGAGATTTGGTCCGTTTATACTTCATATACCGGCCCTTCTAAAACTTTCCTTGTTTAAGCAACTTTCCTTGTTAAGATATTGAAACTGTGGAATAACCTTACGAATTCTTTGCTGTTCTTTTGGAGAGCTTTAAAGTATTTGCTTATTGATTTTTGAAGGCCTACCTACCTACCTATATTTTGAGATTATAAAAATGTCCTTCTTACTTCCGTTATATGTTTGACATGCACAGTGTGTGTGTGTCTGTGTGTGTGTAGTTGGTTGTCTATGGTATCATAACTTTAAAACAAATGGACCGGTTTGAAAGCTGACATGATATAGCTAAGAACCATCTCGGGTTCTTACCTACGGTATATATAGGTGTAGTAAATTATTATTCAAAGTTTTAAATTTCATGATTGTTTTGTATAACAGAAATGCAAATAAATAAGATTTGATGATAATATATTCGCTATTAAAAATCAAAGTTAATAAGAATCCCGGCTAAAGTAATATCTCTTGTGTAGACTCACATACTTTGCAAAGTTCATTTCTTCCTTAAAAAAAGAATTTAAAAAAAACTACCTACTCCGTAAATTAAAACCCGTGTTGGTCCGGGTTCCTTTGCAGAATAGAATATCTGACTGCCTGCTAGGCAGTTTGTAAAAGGCGAGCATCGACTTACCGCTACTAAAACCGTCACATCTGACTAGGTGGTAGAGTTTCGCAATCGACTCGCCCGGATTGGTTGCCATTGACGTGTTTCAGATCGGAGGACAAGATACCCAGTAAACTTCCTTGTGCTCGAGGCTTAACATCGCGGCCCCAGGTTGGCAACGCACCATCACCACCTTTGGTGTCTCTAAGCGTCGTAAATTTCTCACCATCAGAAAATCCGTCTACTTGTTTGCCTTCCAATATAAAAACGTTTACTGAATAGAGGCTAGCAATTTACATATAGCAATATTAAGTTTAGACATAATATTCGCCACACCAAAGGTCCATTTACCAAAAATATGTTCAGCACTACTTTACCGAGACATTTTGTTCCACAAAATTCAACATGTCAATGACGACTTCTTTGTCATTTTATCGATTTTTGAATTGTTAAAACTTCTAAAGTGGCATCGGGACAACTTATCGAAAATTCATAATGGATTCTCAGGATGCTTGCGCGAATGTTCGTGTTGTCATGTTTGTGTACGATAGCGCAATAAATTAATATTGTACTCTACCACATAAATGATAGTACTTTCACACTGATAAAGTAATTCGTGCAAAATTATTCCCTAACCATTCCAAAACATCAAAAATGCACAACGTTAATATTCAAGTTGCAACCCGGAGTGCAACCCGTCGTTTTTTTTATTTGAAAGAGCGTAATTTCGAGGTGGCTCTCTTGCAAACAATTCTGGATCTGATGATGGAATTTGGAAGCTTATTAAGGCCGAAGTCGGTTTTTTCAAGCTTTAATGCGCTTAGACTAAATAAATTCATTTTTAATTATATAAACTATGCCTACAAGGTTGGTCCAAGTAGATATATGACATTATAGTACATGTTTTAATTAGGACCGATATAATTTTAACACGCGATCGAAATCGGCGCAGCAGTTTTCTAGTGATGCGCGAATAAATAAAGACAGACAAACGAGCGAGAACTAAAAAAACTGGTTTAGATTCTGAATCATTCTAGTAACCAGTTTTATAATATTTGCAAATAACTGTACATTAGTACTACTATTTAAATTACGGGCTTCGGCTATATTCGTCAAGATTCGGAAATCCGAATGTATTTTAAAGACATATCTATATAGAGTTGTTATTCCATAATCAATCATTTCGCTTAAATTTAGGTTAGGTCAACCAATTTAAAAATAAAGGTATCAAGTGTAAAAAGAGTAAAAAGTGTAAAGTCGAAGTGCATATTTTTAACAATAGTACTGTATAATAATAATAATATCAACAAAATAATAGAAAATGTATATTTTCAATTTTCTAATAAAATTAACGTTGTCCGGGATTGGATATATGCCTGTGGGCGATAGGCTTGCCACCTATCACATTATGGGACTTAGTGTCTACGGCTAATCGTGAGTGCCTTAATTGAGACTGTGCCTACACCTTCAAGGATATGGGCGTAAAGATACTTACAAATAACTGGGTTCTAACTAAAGAAGCTACTAGCAAATATTGTCCTTTTTCCCAGCTGCCTTTGAACGTGTTATTCGTATAACCTTGGCACAAGCTGATTCGAATTTTTCAAGCAAACAATGTTGCCTTCGGGCTCGAATTGTTTTCACTTACCTTGGAATTGGCCAGTCAGACATAAATTCCGATTTATAAAAAGAGATAACAGAAATCTTCGTGAATTTGATATCAAATAAGATTAATATATCGTAGTTCAACCAGAACTTATACCTATGCTTATATTAAAAATGTAAATGTAAGTTTTTTGTTACACTTTCACGCGAAAACTACTTAACAAATTGTTATGAAACTTGTAACAAAAATTTATTTATTAATGACTTAAAAGCAAGCTAAGCCGCGGATAAATAATAATAAAAAAGATTAAGTCTAATAATCAATAAAAATGAAAGCGTATAAACTGCTAGCGCATTTTCAATAATTTTCAGTAAAATAATAGATAATTGATAGAAGAACGCGTTACTTAGCGAAAATCCATTCTAAAATCCAAATAAAAATAATTAATTTGCAATTTTCCGCCAAAAAAATGTATTCGTATTATGGCGTGACAACACAGGCAAAATAATGCGCTATGAATGAAATGTACTTACCGGAAGCTAACACTCCCAAATGTATCCAGCTCCACACAACACACACCACTATATATAAGTATATATAAGTAGATTATACTCTTAAGAATAACAAACACATTAAAAAAAATTAGAGAAACTTAAAAACTTACTAGAAGCTTTTTTTAAAGTTTAAAAAAAATGTATAAATATTTGTATGCTGTTATTCCTTACGTATTGAAATATGTCTGTATGTCTGTTGATAAAAAAACAAACGCAGCTCCCCATACATCATTTTACCCTAGTACGATTTTACTTGAGGTCATTTTGAAGAGTCTTTGAATTAAAAATTAGAAAAGTTATAATGGTGTATTACTCAATGAATATAATTAAAATATTCTATGATCCCGCAAAAAAGATATTAGAATTTTTATAGTCGTTTTACTAATTTTTATTGGGATTCCAATATTCGTTAGACAACGTCCAACTTCAAAGGAAAATTATACTTGATTGTAATCAGTTTGGTGGAAGCGAACGTATTTTCCATTGAAAGCTAAGAACATAGGTATTACCACCCGGATAAAACTGCAGTCTAGATTAATAACTGAAGCACTTTGAAAATAATATCACAGAAGAGTCTATTCTTTTTACTTTTTATATAACACTATTGGATTTATCGCCTTTGTGGTCTAGCGGTTCAGTTGTTGGACTTGACTGCATGAGGTCCCGGGTTCGAATCCCGGGTCGGGCAACAAAAATAAAAATGGTTTTTCCAATTTTCTAATAATAAAACGTTGCTCGGGATTGGATATGTGCCCGGTTGGCAATAGGCTTGCCACCTATCATATTGTGGGACTTGGTGTCTTCGGCTAGTTGTGGGTGCCCTGGTTGTGCCTCTGTCTATCTCTTTAGAGGGCGTGAAGATTCACACACACACTATTGGAACTATTTATAACCCTTTATTTGACACTTCAACCAACCGGTTTCACTTTTCACAATATGATCAGGCTCGTAAGGAACCAAAAACAAAAAACAAAAAAATACTGAACAAGAAAATTAATTAATTTACCTTTACTTTAAAGCACTAATGATTGTATAAAAAATAAAACCGATAGATCTAGTTAAGCATAAAATTTTAAACCTATAAAACTCGTTTAAAATGCTAAAACTGTTGGTAAGCGCATAACTTCCAAGCGACTAAATCGATTTGGGTAATTCTTTTTGGCTGTGTTAGTCATTGTCAGAAGAAGGTTCTTATGGAGAGAAAAACGGGAAAATTGCAGGGAAAATGGGAAAAACAATACTTTATTTTCCCCATACAAACTGAAAGAGTGGAACGAAATTCGCAGGGACAGCTTGTATAAATATAATAACTAACAATACCATCTGGTATCCCTAAAACTGGCTTCTTAAAGACTGCAATGATTGAATGCTATTAAGTAATTTTAAGAATATTCGTATAAACTTGGGCAAATTGCACAAATACAATCAAACCACAAAATAAGCAAATTATTTTATACGTGTGTTATGGATGTTAGTCGACGATACAATAAATAAATAAATATCCTTGGACAAATCACACGAATTGAATCTAACCCCAAAGTAAGCAAATTATGTGCTTGTGTTATGGGTGTTAGTCAACGATTCTAATACATAGAAATACTTAAATAGATACCAGAATATATTTAATAAACACCCATACAATACAATACAATACAATACTCAGACATGAGTAAAGGCCGGATTATATACAATATAAAAAGCTTGAAATATGCATGAAAAATGCTTGAAATATGCACAAAAACTGACAGAATATAAATAATATTTATTTTTATTTTATTTATTTATTCAGTGGTAACATTATTTTTTTAGTTCATTAAAAAATTTATATAGGTCGGCAAATATGCATTTGCATACTATCCGGTAAATAATACATGAACAATACTCAAATACCCATAAAATAATGCAGTCATTTAAATGTTATTTTTTAATGTTCATCGCACAAATGCCTGCCTCTGTCGCGAATCGAACTCCAGTCACGTGTTTGGTCATTGAAGTTAGGTCATTGAAGTTAGTTGGTAAACTAACAAGGCGGAAAAGAGTGTATTGTGGAAAAGTACAAGTTTAAAAATTGCAAATGTCATGAAAATTAATTTAGTTTTCTTGAGGTATTTCCTTTTGAAATAGACTTAATCGTTTTATAGTACAAAAGCTTTCCATCCTTGCAAAATCCCTGGACGCTGATCTAATTTATTTGAGATGACCTCGAGAGTGAAGTCTTTCAAATAGAATAGTAATCAGTCGAGATAGGTTTTTAGAGAACCGACCAGTCAGCCATCAAGCCGTACAATATATAACTTTATTAGTATACTAGCTGTTGCCCCTGGCGTTACCCGCGTGGTTAGTGGTCCCACAGGAACATTATGCGGGATAGAAACTATAAAATGTTTTAATCCAAGTTATCCTCTATGTGTATGCCAAATTTCATGAAAATCAGTTTAGCGGTTTTTGCTTAAAGGAGTACCAAAGAAAAAAATATTTAAACTTTCGCATTTATAATATGAATAGGATTTTTGTATTAGATCCATACGGAGTATAGGCGGAATCATGACTTATCTTTTGTGTAAAATCATAAAAAAATGTTCATTATTTGCCGAGTGAAACAGAAAAATAAAGTGGAATTGATAACTTTCTTATTCTTGGAATCGATTAAAAATCGATTTTCACAAGCTGTTTTTCTATATGTTATGTATAACGCAACATTAACTGTCTGTTGGTAACAGGTAACTGAAGTCCGTGTACGTCTATATGCCTAGCATCTTAGACTTGTTTTAATTAATTGACGTAGTGTCTGCAATGGATACAAATTTAATGCCATTACTAGCTATTTACTTTGTCAGCGTAGAATAGTTATGGTTTTACTTATATTACCTTTTACCTTTATATCACCTTTACGTTTTACATTACCTTTTTTATTTTTTAATGCAGCCTGTGTTTGAATTTGCACGAATGGGCCCAATGGCTTAGCTATAAAAGTATAACAGACAGTATAGTTATACCCATTTATTAAGTATAAATCCGTGTGTTTTTTTTTGTCCGGAACATACTAAAGTATTTTATTACAACTTCTTAAGCTTCTTTTCTAAACACTCGTTTCATTTAAAATATAATTAAAAAAACGGCGTCACGGTTTAAGTATGTTAAGTATGCAGCCTTTATCTTCCGTGCATCACATTGATAGAGAAAAACACAAGATAGAGTTTTCGAGGGCGAAGGGGGTAGTGGGTTGGAAAGAGGTGGGGGTGGATCGGTTCAAGGTTCCCATTTCTGGCGCAACTGCGGGACTATGCGTACATCTACGTCCGCTTTCTGTACGACATTTATCACTTTCACTACAATTTGATATGTTTTGAATATTTCAATGATATTTTAGTACACAAATTAGCCTTGCACGTAAGGCTCTTTCTTTATTTAGCTAGCTGTCATACTCTCTAAAAGGAACATGAAAGTGAGCACTGGTGTTATCATGTCAGGAATATTACAAATCCAGGATAAGGATTCTCCGTGTTAATCCAGAAATTCTGTGTTGCTCTAAGTAAGAGTGACTATCTGCCTCTGTGCAAGGAAGCCCGCAAGAGCCGAGCATCTGTCATTACCATCAAGACCACTGGTGATAATGTGCTATCTACCTATAGATATGGAATCTATCGCCTTAACTATTTCTGCTGCATCCCGGTCACAAGACAGCAACGCACCTATAACGTCGATGATGTCTATAGGTCACGGTTATCTCTTACCATCAAGAAATCCGTGTCCTTGTTCACTGATCTCTCACATAAAAAAGTTATTACAATACGTTTACCTTAATCATGTTTTCATGTCATGGTTATAGACAAACTGAATATTATGAGCTGCTTGGCTATCTAGCATCTGGTCTATAGTTTTTAGAGCTCTGAAAGACGAACTGTTAAAGCTACCATAACTATCAACCTGGCATAAGTTCAGGTAGTTCTTGATGTTCTTGATTTAGATGAGGTCGAAATCTAGGGTCCGTTTTTCTACTCTTCCAACAACGCTCGGTCCGCGGTATACTGGATGGCGAGTTCAGTAATATAAATCATTTTTCACGACATCCTTCCAATATTTCTTGGTTTTCCTTTTTTAACATCAAGCTGAAAGAATGATGCTATAAGTTTAAAATGTCTATGTGTGCATGTCTGTGGCATCATAACTTTTGAACGGTTCAACTGATTTCGATTTAGATTTTTTTGCATAAAAACTAACGTGATCGAGATGCTGTATGGCTACATTACAGATTTGTTTTAAGGGGTTGAATAAACATTTTATTAATTTCTTTACTTTAAATTGCTTTTTACTTACCTTGCCCTAAACAAACCCATAAAACATCAAATAAAATAACACGGAACCAATATTTCTCTGTAAAAATACAACCCATAGAGATGGTTTACATAAACAGGGTTTATCGTCGGGCAGCCATGTTATCGTCTAGTATAATCTAATTTCCACCGTCTCGTTGCCTCACTTTATTATGGAATAACCCTCTTGTAATCGGCTTTCGTATTCCTTATTCAAACTTAAAACTATCATGTCAGTGGTCGCCATGATCGTCATGATTAAAGTATGCTGTTGATTCCAACTTCAATTTAACAATCACTATCACATAGCATATATACTTGTTATCGTCGGTACTTGATGGAATTCCGTTGTATACACACTTTTTTGAAGTAAATGCTTGTACTAATTTACTATACACTTCACTTTTCATCGGTTGGCTATAAAGTAAAGAAAAGTATTAAAAAAAGTATGAATCATTATCACCACTGCCAGTATTTCTTACCATCATTCATCTACCCGTTGTCGTTGCAATACCATAAAAATAACTATTCATTTTGTACACGTCAGTATATTCACCCAAGAGTTTGACAGTGCGTTATCAATCTGAGATCAGGATATTTTTAATCTATATTTAGATATTTTTTCACATGTTGAAAATAACAATCTTATATACTCTTATTCTAATTTAAACCTAACATATCTTTAACTATTTCATGTATTTTAAAGGAATGTGTACTGTGTTCCAGCTGCAGCCGATGAGGGCTAATTTAAAACAACAAGGGTAAGAATTGTCGCCTTTTGGTGAGGTCAGGATATTATATATACTATACAAACAATACACCAATTACCAATCTCATGTACATACAATTACAAAGATTTGTTTTGGTCTCCCTTATCTTCGTCATTATAGAGTGGCGCTACTATAATGAGATAATGGTTTACCCGTCTTCGTTTGTACTAAGAAGTATGAGAAACGAGTAAAATTGAATGGAAACTAGATGTTACTATTGTAATAATTTCGAAACGAGGTCCCGTTACTTTTCATAAAATCAATGTAGTTGTCTACGTTTATAAATATTTAAGATTGTAATGCCTATGTTTCGACATAGGGTCATTCCCAACCTATCATTATTTCAACCATTTTATGTCTAATTTTGTAGTCCTGCCACAATTGACTACATGATAGTTTTTGGAAAATTGTTTAGTCTATTTTTTTCTTGTTACTGTTATTATTTCTTATTACTTGGCGATAGGCTTGCCACCTATCACATTGTGGGACTTAGTGTATTCGACTAGTCGTGGGTGACCTGGTTGTGCCTCTGCCTACGTCTTCGGGGATATGGGCGTGAAGATACTTTTTCTTATTACTCTTCTTGGATCATTTGACCGCCTCGTTGGTCGAGTGGCTAGCGTACTCGCCTAGCTGCATCGACGAATCACGAGGCTCGGGTTCGATTCCCGACGGGGGCAGGCATTTGTGTGATGAACATTTAGATGTCTGCATTTCCGGGTCTGGGTGTTTATTAAATTTATTCTGGTATCTATTTAAGTATTTCTATGTAATAGTATCGTTGACTAACACCCATAACACAAGCATAATTTGCTTACTTTGGGGTTAGATTCAATTTGTGTAATTTGTCCAGGGTTATTTATTTATTTATTCATTTTATTCAATATTCAATCCAAACCGGTATTAGCATGTATGACATGTCTATTATAAAACAAAGGCCGCCTCTGTCTGTGTTACAAGCCTTGAATAAGAAATTCTCCACGTTCTATTATAAAAAAGTATTTTAAAGTAAATCTAAAAATCAGTTGAAAATGTTGGCTTGATTGAGTATGATTCACGTTTAAGAGACATTATTCTCGGAAAGTAAGCGGGTAAAGTTTGTATGGGAGTTCTTAACAACAAAGTCAGAGTTAGTTAAGGTTATATTTCGTTGATACACAAACTCTAACATTGTTGAAAGAGATTTCGCAAAATTGTACTTTATGTCTTGAACCTTTAGTTGCACCCTTGATTTCGCCCGAAGGGGCTATTAAACCATTACAATTTTTAATATCTCTAACTATATTACATTAAACACTTGGATATCTGCTAGCCTCAAGGTTGATTGGGAGAGCATTAGCATTTATGTTGATGCTAAAGCGTAGCTGCGTAGGCGAAACCGATCGAATTCGCGGAACAAGGTTGGCGGAGTTCTACGTTTATACTACGTTACGGTTTTGACTCGCTGCTACAACAAAGAGCTACGAGCTAAGATTCCTACTTTACAAGCCAATGTTTACTCATTATTATTTCATAAAAAATATCCAACTTTGCTTGTTTTCGGTATCTTAATTCAAATTAATACTTAACGAAACTTCAAATACTTATTTCATACAAGTCTTTATCCGAGGCATTGCCCGGTTTTATAGCTCTAAAGTTTGATAGCTGTACTGCAGAGGCTTGACTTTATAACTTATTAGAAATTACTTGTGTACAATATACGAGCGTACATTAAAAAGTATTCGGCCTGACAAGAAATAAACACGTACAAAATCTGTTACATTTTTATTTTTCTACATAATCACATACAAGTTTGATGCACTTTTGCCGTCTCCCATTCAAACCATTAAGACCTGTGGAAAAAAATGATTCTTTCTTTGAGTCAAAATATGCGTCTACTCCTGTTTTGACCACCTCGATTTTTGCAAACCTGAACACAGACAATGAACAGAAATAATGCAAATCTCTGACCTTCCATTTGTGTTTTTAGGTTAAGGAACAGAAAGAAGTCCGACGGTGCCAGATTAGGTGAATAAGGCGGATGTGGTAATACTCGTAGTTAATTCCGTAAATTGATCAATTATCCTAATCCGTGATCAATTATCCTATTTCGAGATGTCACACAGTTTTGTGTGATACTATCAAACTAAGTTTATCGTTGCGGTAAGAATTCAGTGTGAGGTGATTTTTTTCTGTTTTAAAAACTGTTGATGTTTTAATAAAATAAATATTATCATAAAATACTTGTATTAATTCTTCTTAAAGTAAATTGAATAAAACCGGTCGTTTATCATATCATCCTTAACCTATAGCTTTTAAATTCGTGGCCAAGATTAAGCCACTATTTATTTTAACATCTGTAGTAGTTTCTGCAGTAAAACTATCAAACTTTGAAGCTCTAAAACCGGACAACGCCTCGGAGAAATATTTGTATAAAATAAATTAGTTTCGTTAAGTATTAATTTGAACAAAGATCCCGAGTTGGTCCTTTGCAGAATAGACAATCTGCCTTACTGCCAGGTAGTTCGTAAAAGGCGAGAATAGGCTTACCTTCACTAACACCATGATATCCTACTAAGTGGTAAAGTTTTGTGGCGACTCGCCTTGATTGGTACCACCGCCTTACCTATTCCTACAACCATAAAGTCCAATGCTTGCCATTGACTTGTTCCAGTTCGGAGGGTAAGGTAGCTGGGAAGCTTACTTTTGTTCGAGGCCTAACATCCCGGCCTCAGGTTGGCAACGCACCATCACCACCTTCGGTGTCTCTAGGCGGCGTGAATTCCTTACCATCAGGAAATCCGTCTGCTTGTTTGCCTTCCATTATCATAAAAAAAGATACAGAAAAGTTGGATATATTTGATGAAACAGTAATGAGTAAATATTCTCTTGTTAAGTAGATATCTTAGCTCGTAGCTCTTTGTTGTAGCAGCGAGTCAAGACCGTAACGTAGTATAAACGTAGAACCCCGTCACCCTTGTATCTACGACGCTACGCGAGTTCGATCGGTTTCGCCTACGCAGCTACGCGTTCTTGTTTGTTGACTATTTAAATGTATTATTAGGCTTTTCTTTTTAGAGAAAATTATCAGAATTATTACATCGACCTTATGGAACACAAAGCGTAATGTTTTTATTTTATAGCTAGAAAACAAAGCTTTATCAATAAAGCTTTGTTTACTGTAAACAAGAAAGACACTAAGTTTAGAAGAACCCAAATGATGTATTACCAACTTTAACAGATACCTCATCATCTTTTATATATCAATAGGAGAATGTCGCTACTGTGGTTTAGCGGTCCAACGTCGCACTTGACTTCTTAAGCTCCCTGGTTCGATTCCGGGGTCGGGCAACTTAAAAATTAGAAATATTTATTATTGTTTTAGAATTTGTATTTTCAATTTTCTACTCAAGAAAACATTGATGGGATTGTATATGTGCCCGGTTGGTGATTGGCTTGCTATCGATCACTCGGTGGGACTTAGTGTCTTCGGCTAGTCGTAGGTGTCTTGGTTGTGCTTCTGCCTACTTTTTCGGGGATAACGGCGTGAAGACACTTTTTTTAGGAGAATGTCCTGACGTCCATTAACTTTATGGTGTAGGACAAAGAGAAGACAGTTACATCAATCCGAGCAATCAGCTTAATAGGTCGTTGTTGTAATGGTAAGTTGCTTGATAAGTTAACAGTTGATATATGTTTTGTAAAGAATCCCCAGAACTAAAACTGAAAAACAATAAAATTGTTTAAATTATGTAGTACGACTAGCTATTTATCATTCTTATCATTCAGATCAAGTTTTGTTATAAAAAAACGAAATATATTATAAATAGGTTACCTACATTATAAATAGGCTAATGGCTACTGTTGTCGGGTGTCCGGTCTTGGCGTTGACTACATAAGGGTTGGAATACCGGTTCGGGTGGCTTTTTTTTTTATGACATTGGAAGGCAAACAAGCAGACGGATTTCCTGATGGTAAGAAATTCCCGCCGCCTAGAGACACCAAAGGTGGTAATGGTGGGTTGCCAACCAGAGGCCAGGATGTTAGGCCTCGAGCAAAAAAAGTAAGTTTACCGGCTACCTTACCCTCCGAACCGGAACACGCCATGACGTTATGACGGCAGGAATAGGTAAGGCGGTGGTACCAATCCGGGTGAGTCGCTGCGAAACTCTACCACCTAGTCAGATATCGCGGTGTTAATGACGGCAAGCCTATGCTCGCCTTTTACGAACTGCCTGGCCCAGGAAGGCAGATGGTCTATTCTACAAAGGAGCCCGGACCAACACGGGAGGCCCGGACCAACACGGCTCAAAAGTGTTTTCTCAATTTCCT
Source organism: Calephelis nemesis (assembly GCA_002245505.1). Taxonomy (NCBI): domain Eukaryota; kingdom Metazoa; phylum Arthropoda; class Insecta; order Lepidoptera; family Riodinidae; genus Calephelis; species Calephelis nemesis. The sequence goes on along the minus strand of NJDD01001421.1, from coordinate 200,462 downwards.
AATAAAAACAGCATTTCTTGGGTTCAGATAAGTATCCAGTTGTCTTGATGCTACTGAAATTCGATATGTCAAATAAAATAATTGTTTTATGTTAAAACTAACGAGATTTAAGTATATTTTATTTGTAACGTATTAAATAATAATCCAATGTAAATTTACTTATCCCTTCGTATGTTGAATCATCTTCTAAAGATTAGTGCCAAAATGTCCTTATCGGTTGAGCCATCTTCTAAAAATTAATTTTTACGTACCGTATATTATTGTATATTATTGTCAATATAACCTTTGATATAACTAATCAAAACTATACGGTTCTCACTTTAACATTCACAAAGTTAAAAAAAAGAACAAGGATAGCATACCGCCGAATATCCAGTAATTTTGTTACTTAAATTGAACTTTTACGCAAGAAATAATTTATAAAACAAAGTCATTTCATTCAATGTTAGGCATATTTTAAATTCACAAAGGATCTTCCTGAGTGGTTATTAAGAAAATGTATTATTTTATTGTGACAAAACGCAGCCCGGCGTCGGAATGAAATTTAACTTTTATTTTATAAATTGGCAGGAACCCTTTGAATAATTCTATTGAGAAGAGTATTTTTAAATGTTTCGTTTATAAAATTGAATTTATTTTTTATAACAACCGTCGCTTATCATGAGAACCTAAATGGCGGTCCCGTTCTCTCTCCTTTTCTCACCTTAAAGTTAAGATGTGTCGTGTCAAAAAGTCACGTGTACAAGTTTTTTATAAATGATAAAACTGTGTGATAGTATAGTATAGTATCTTCATGCCTGAATTCAATAAGACGTAGGCTGAGGTACAACAAGGTCACCTTAGACTAGCCAAAGACACTAAGCACCACAAAGAAAAACCTATCGCTACCGGGCACATATCCAATCCCGAACAACGTTGTGATTATTATAAAATTTCAAAACACATTTTTTGTTACCTGACCTAAGGATTAAACAGGTCACCTCATAAAGTCAAACCCAGTCTGTTAGACTATAGAGCAAATTGTATCTTATACCTTTAAATGAGCAATTCTTGTATATATATATATAATTGGAATCTCGGAATCGGCTCCAACGATTTTCATGAAATTTAGTACGTAGGGGGTTTCGGGGGCCACAAATCGATCTAGCTAGGAATCATTCAAAAAAAATCAGGCTGAGGTACAACAAGGTCATCTTAGACTAGCCAAAGACACTAAGCACCACAAAGAAAAACATCCAGATATAAATAATAATAATAGTAAAACCAAAGGTATTACTTGAATAACCATGTCACTATATATTCGTAGTTAATTGCGACTATGTAATAAATATTCGTAATATTGTCGCCTCTAGAAGTCCATGTGTTAGACTGGACTTCATGAGGTCCCGGGTTCGATTCCTGGGTCGGGCAACAAAAAACGAAAATGTGCTTTTTTCAATTTTATAATAAAAATAATGTTGCTCTGGATTGGATTTGTGCCCGGTTGACGATAGGCTTGCCACCTATCACATTGTGGAACTTGGTGTCTTCGCCTAGTCGTGGGGGCCTTGGTTGAACCTTTGCGTAACAGTTCGGAAATATGGGCGTGAAGATACTTTTTTTTATTAAGAACAAGTTAGCGCCCACGGTTTTAGGTAGAACTACTTTCAATGTCTGAGATTTTATTTCAATTGAATAAATAATATTTTTTGTTCCATTTGTGAGAGCAGCGTCCAAGCATACGGCTCTCCTGATGTTGATGAGTCATAGTTAAGTGAGATTTAATTTGACAGATTGCTCCATGTTGGTCTGAGGCTCCTGAATAGCATTGAACATCTGCCATTTTTTATTATTTAGTAGAAAAGATAGATAAGAGCTACCTGGTAGGCGGCTTTTAAAAATGAATAAAAGTTACATGGGTCATTACCAACAAGACCACTGGCAGTAGAGTGCCGTGCTGCAACTAGTACGGTTAGAAAACCACATCCTTATCTTTTCCTGGCGTCATAATGTCAGTGTCATTTTCCAATCCAGATGGTAGGATAGCTGGTAGAATTGCGCAATTTGACGTAACACTCCGGACCTACAATACGTACGACGTTATAGACTTTGGTTATCTCTTGATAATGGAAGCCGTGTGCTTGTTATGTACCAAAAAAAATCTTCAACTTACAGAATTCGGTATTTTACAAGTTTTTTTATATGTATAAGTTTAGATTATTTTCAAAGCTCCAAGTATAAACCGTAGAACACTCGTAGAAGAGCAAAAGTCCATTGCTTATGTATTTCTCTTGGGCGGACTTAGTAAAAAACGAGACGTTTTAAATGAGCTAAACATGGCAGGATTAATGTTATGAAAATTAGGAGTTCCTATGACCACCTTCCACTTTCGTCGTCATGTCAACTCCGTTATACCAAAAATAATGTGATCCTTAAATTTTTGTATAATATAATGACATCAAGATATCTTTTGAAGAAATTTAGAAATCAGTAATTGAGGCTGATATTCCATCAGCTAAAACATACATTGCCTTTTAAATAAATGCTTGTAAAAACAGAAGATAGACTCACCTCTGGCATTGTGATTTCAAACGATATTTCGATAAGAAAAATAATGGTATATGCATGAATACACATTGACATTATTTTGTAGATAACAATAGCGATAGTGGAATTCACATTTTACAAATATTAGTTTAACAAAAAAGAAAGAATAAAAACGATAACGCTTAATCCTAATTTTACGAAGTTAACTGGTAAGGGTAAACTGGATAAAAATACTAGTATTTAAGTCGCATTTGTTAATTTTATAAATAAATAGACAAGTTACACTAATTTCATGTTACTCAAAGAAAGCAAATTATATGCTTATGTTATGCGTGTTAGTCAACGATACTAATAGATAAGAGAATAAATTGAATAAACACCCAAGAAACGTGTTTTACCTATTTAATAGTAGTTTTTGTTCAAGCATAAACGTATCGTTTGAATAATTGTGTGCCAGTTTTGTAAAAACAATAAGTAAAAAAGTTCAGTACGGGCGTACAAATGCCGACTAAGCAAAAAAGAATGTTAAATAAGAACTAGAGTCAGCCCGTTGGTCGTCGTTGGTCGGTTGGTCGTTTGTTTCCAAACTGTTTAGTGCGCCATCTGTGATCTTTTATCGTTATCATCAATATACTTGTTTATGTGTGTCAAATGCACGGTAATGTGGGTAATGTTTTATTTATTGATTTAATGTACTTTATAAGCATTATTATTGAAAAATATTAGTAAGTATATTAGTAAATATAAACTATAAGTGTGCTAAATTTTATGCTCCGGTAAAGGTGTCCAAAGTTTTGGCATCACGTATTATTACATAGATAATCCATTGTGTTGTGTGCTTCGCTTAGTGAATATAGTTTTATTCGCAGAAAATATTCTACAAACGAAAAGCCAAATTAGACATTTTCACTTAAATTACACCTAATACATTCACCATGATAAATTCATTATTAGCCAATTATGTCGAATGTATTGTTGCTAGCGGATCGCTTACTTTAATTATTTATTAATGCTTCATTAACGGGCTAATGGACTACAATGGAGCTGAAATGAGATAATCCTCTGCGATTATTATGTAGGAAACCATTTAACGATACTTATTTCATCTCAAATAATTGGGAAATTATATCACTTAAATTAAAAAATAATTATTATTATTAATTATAATTACAATTGGCCCGGGCTCCTTCGCAGAATAGACTATCTGCCTTCCTGCCAGGCAGCTCGTAAAACGCGAGCATAGACCGTTACTAACAAAGTGACATCTTACTAGATGGTAGAGTTTTGCAGTGACTCGCCCGGTTTGGTACCACCGTCATAACATCAGTGCTTGCCGTTGACGTGTTCCGGTTCGAAAGGTAAGGTAGCCAGTAAACTTACTTTTGCTCGCTTACTTTAGTCTCAGGTTGGCAACGCACTATTTGAAACATTTGGTGTCTCTAGGCGGCGTGAATTTCTTACCATCAGGAAATCCGTTTGCTTGTTTGCCTTCCAGTATCATGAAAAAATAGTTTGCAATGCCTCTCGCCAAACCCAACATTTACTGTAACTTAAAACAATCTCAATCATGTCAACTTTCAAACAAAAAAATCTACATGGAAATCGATCAATCCAACCAAAAGTTATGATGCCACAAACACATACATACACAAGTCAAACTTTTTACATCTCTCTTTTTCCATCGAGTGTTAGAAATAGATCAATTAGACAGCTAATGCAAAACTCTCAAAGCTTTTTTACGAAGTTAGAGAACTACAAGATGTCCATGCAACTTTGACAGTTATTAATAGTTGAGAAGATTCGATATATCAGCTAATGCTGTCCCAAATTAGTTTCAGTGTGAAGTAAATATAAGTTTTCCTATTGTGAAGAAGTGACAGAGGTCTAGGATTCCTTTTATTTATTAACTCTCTATGGATAAACAGTAAAATTTGACGTATCTGTGTATTTATTTGTCTGTGGCACCATAACTTTTGAAAGGATGGACCGATTTCGATGCGGTTTTCTTTAAAGATGACATCATAAAGATGGTTCTTAGCAACATCGCGTATAGGTTTTGTTGGAGGCTATTTTTAATTTTAGTTTTTTTATGTAACGACTTTGAAAAAAGGAGGAGGTTACATGTTTCCATATTTTTTATGTATGTTGACTTCATTCATATTTGTGAACCGACGTTAAAATATTTTTTGTTTGAAATAGCATTTTTCTGAGATGGTCCCCTTGCTTTTAGTTTTTAGATCTGTTAATGGAGTCCGAGAAAATGAGGAAAAGTACTTTTTTAGTGTACTTCAATGACAAGATAAAAATTGATTTTTTATTTTGTAACTTTACTGCTCTTTAATTATTGATATATTAAAAGTTACATTTCTTTAATAAAAGGTAATTTAAAGCTTAAGCCCGTTGACTCTGTCAAAGAGTAGACTTGAAAGATATACCCCGTAAGGGACTTGAGGTAAGCAAGTAAGAATTATTCCCAGTAGTCCCCTCTAGTCTAGTGACAGGTGAGAATGGTCTTCTCAGTTGTCACCGGGGTGACAATTTGTGCCGACTGTTCCCTTTGAAAGCTGACTAGAAGGGACAAATGGGAAGTTTGTCTCTCACCTCAATCGCTAACCGTTTTGAACCCGGACACATTTCGAACTCGAAGACCCAACCAAAAATTAATAAAGTCACATTTAAAACACAATCCAAGAAGAATCACTTAGTTGTTTAAAATAATTGTTGTGTAATATCAAACGAACGGGTCATCACTTCCCAACGTTACAAAAGTGAAGGTGAAAAAGTGTCATAAATAAGATCCCTAATAATTATGGCCAGGATTATCTCTTTTCAGCTCTATTATCCATTTATGAGAAAAACCATTAATTAAGCTATTAAATTATTTATTGAATTGTCTATACCAATAATAAAACTGTTGAAGAGTGTATTCTAGAAAATACTTTGAAGAAAAACATTGAAAATATTTAAAAAAAGGTGTAAGTTACTAAAAATGGGGCAGAAGAACAATGTTTAAGCATTTTTAGATTTTTTTTCAGTCTGTCTGTCTATACCATGACCGCTATTTACGCCAAATCTACTATTTTTTTATGATATTGTAAGGCAAACAAGTAGCCAGATTGCCTTGTGTAATTTATCTAGCGATTTCATGGTGACGGGCTATTTATTTATTCACTGTAAATTTTTAATACCCTTAGGGCCACTTGCACATTCTCGGGTTATGGTTAATATTGAGTTAAACTGTCAAATATAAGGTGATTTAACCCTAGTTAGGGGCTAACTCAGTGTTAAATACTTAAACCAGGATCGTGCAAGTGGCCCTTATTTGCACGTTTCTGGATTAATTATTTAATCGTAAGTAAGCTTATAAATAGTGTTAAATTATTTTAAATTCGACAGTTTAACTCTCATTAAATTTAACCATTAGTAATTTTTATTAAACAAAACTTTCAAAGTTTTATATTTAATAAAATTTTAATAAAAATTATATGTTTGTTAAAAATTATACAAAAACATTATTAAATAAAACATGTTACTTTGCGGACTGTTCTTTTAGGGCAACTGTGCAATTTTGGTCTTAAAATCACATAATGTAGTATGCCGAAGAAGTCTTGGGAACTCACCTTCTTTATCAGTTGCCCCTTAAAACGTTATATTTATTTATCATATTTATCTCTTCTTTGAGCTGGCAACGCATCAGTATGTGTACTCATCTTATGTTGCAGATGTCAAATGGCAACAGTAACCACTTTCTGTCTGTCGTCTGGTAGGCTGTCGCTCGTTTACCGGTTAATCGCATGAAGAACGTACTTTTAGTACGTTAGAGGGGATGTCTTCCAGTTCGTTATAATTTAAAAAAAATTGAGACACAACTAGGGCAACCACGACTAGTCCCACAATGTGATAGCTATCCTATCGCCAATCCCGAGCAACATTTTTTTTAATACCAAATTGGAAAAACCACATTTTCTTTTTGTTATCCGACCCGTGAATCGATCCCTGGACTTTATGAAGTCAAGTCCAACACCTGGACCGCTAGACCACAGAAACTATCAAAATATTAAGGTTAAAGTTTAAAGCACATAAGTACGCCATAATACGGACTAAAGGTGTTAAAACGTCTTGTGAGAAAACAATAAAACATAATCACCGATTGTTACAACTTTAGAAAAGCTGCTTAGTCTACTTATGTGTAAGGAAAGGTTAAGGAATGTTGGCAAAGTAGTAGTTACATAAGCGCATAGCGCATATAATACCGTATATTCAATGGTATAATGCTTCACAAGAAACTGGAAAAATCTGCTATGTCCTGCCAGGCAGGTCGTAAAAGGCGAGCATAGGCTTACGGTCACTAACACCGTGACATCTGACTAGGTGGTAGAGTTTCGCAGCGACACACCCGGATTTTTACCATCGCCTTACCTATTCCTGCCACCATAACGTCATGTCGTGTTCCGGTGTGGAGGGTAAAGTAGCCGGTAAACTTACTTTTGCTCGAGGCCTAAAATCCCGGCCACATGCTAGGAACGCACCATTACTACCTTTGGTTTATCTAGGTGGCGTGAATTTCTTACCAACAGGAAAGCCGTCTGCTTTTTTGCCTTCCAATATCATAAAAAAAACAATTAGACGGATTTTTTTGTTGTAAGAATTCTCAAACAGATGCATGATAGCTCAATGCAAAGAATCTTGCGTATGTAAGTTTTATTATTAGTATTAAAGAGTACGGGTCAAAAAGTCCCGAGGATCACTGCGACCTTGACAGATCTATTGTGATCACGCCTCTTATTCATAAAGCTTACATAAGTTCCGCAAGGTCGATAGTCACTAGGAACTAACTGTACAATGCACTTAGGACTTTTCAGCTTAATATCCTGTGGATTAATTATATGCCCACCAAGAAGTCTACTTCTTGCTTGGTTAAGTGCTAGGCACTCACAGAGTATGTGTATTGCCGTTTCCTCTGCATCTGAACTGTACAATGCACTTGGGACTTATCAGCTTAATATCCTAGGGATTAATTATGTGCCCACCCAGAAGTCTACTTCTTACTTGGTTAAGTGCTGGAAACTCTCAGAGTATGTGTATTGCCGTTTGCTCTGCCTCCAAGCAAGCTCTACAATCAGACTCTTCTGCTAGGCCCATTCTGTTTAAATGTTTATAGAGTCGGCAGTGTCCTGTTAATGCTTGGACTAAAATCCCAAGCTCTTTTCGTTGTATTTAAGTAGCTATTACCTTACTCTTAAACCTTAATACGACAATTAGTAAGTACTGACCGCCTCGGTGGTCGAGGGGCTAGCGTACACACCTAATTACACTGACTAACCACAAGTTCGATAACTGACGGAGGCAGGAATTTGTGTGATGAACATTTAGATGTCTGTTTTTCCGGGTCTGGGTGTTTATTAAATTTATCTAGTATTTAATTAAGTATTTCTATGTATAAGTATCGTCGACTAACACCCATAAAACAAGCATAAAACTGGCTTATTTTGGGGTTAGATTCAATTTGTGTAAAAATTTAATACAGACTTCTAAATATTCATCACACAAATGCCTGCCCCCGTTGAGAATCAAACCCGAGAATCGCGATTGGTCGACGTAGTTAAGCATGTACGCTAGCCACTCGACCAACGACGCGGTAGATCTTTAAGAAAAGTAAAAATAATGTTTTACATAGATTTAAATTATGTGAATCGATTCTATTTTTTATTTTATTTAAACATTACGAATAAATTTTGTTCGCAAATACTTTTATCTTAATAAACTTTAATAATACGATGGACATAAATATAGTGTAAAAAGGTAGCTCTGAAACAGTATTTTATGTGCATAATATAATTATAACAGTATATTTTTCTTGCCAACTTTAGAAAAATGGGGTTGTAGACTTTGGCAAAGGATGACCTTCTTCAACATAACATAAAATAGGAAATAGGCCGAGTAAGCAATTGAGCATACAGTTTGTGACTGTGCTATTTTACGAAACTTACATTTCATAACACTCCAAGGCCGCCCTTTTTTAACTCCGTACATTGCATTTTCCTAAAAGATGTTCAGGTTTTAAGAACTTTAGAGATACAGGCCCTGCAGAAGAGCGATAAAATAGAGACAAAAAAGAGATCTTATTTTGTAAGGTTTTTTAATGATTAAAGTACTCACATTTTTTAATATTTTTGTTTTCGTAATTAACAAAAAAAACCTTCAAATTTGGCTATGCAATATCTGCTTACCCATGAATATATACATTCTTTTAATTCTTATTTTATCGTCTCTGTTCTTGCGGTTCAGGTGTTGGACTTGACTGCATGAGGTCCCGGGTTCGCATCCCTGGTCGGGCAAAACAAATTTGGGTTTTCAAATTTTGTTATAAAAAAATGTTGCTCGCCACCTTATTATTTCTTATTACTTGGCAATGGGCTTGCCACCTATCACATTGTGGGATTTAGTGTCTTCGTCTAATCGGGGGTGCCCTGGTTGTGCCTCTGCCTACCTCTTCGGGGATATGGGCGTGAAGGTACTTCATTTTTTTTTATTCTTATATGTTCGTTCCTACGATACACAATTTATTTTGAATTTAATAAGAAGAAAGGACCTGTAAGCTGACATTTTAAGTGGTATAGTATTTCGTATCCAAATTAAAATTTCCATCCGCTATCAACCACAATACCGAGTTTGATAAAAATCGCAACGATTATACGCTTTATAAAAGTTCTTCATTTAGAGTAATTCTTACCCAAGAGCCCAGGGTATGAATATTTTGATTCTTGCCAGGGAAAGGTATTTGTGTGCTGAAAATAGATTTCTGAGTCTGAGTTTCTATTAGTAGGTATCTTTGACTGACACCCGAGCACAAGCATATGATTTGCTTACTTTGGTTTTTGACCATGGTATGGTGGTCTAAAACAGGCCATACTCTAAAACAGGCCACCTCCCCCATAATCTTCCAAAGCGACCGATCGGAGGCAGACTATATCCAGCTTGTTGCAACCATCAGATCGTCTGTCCGTCTAGTAGAGGGTGTCCTAAGCTGCGTTTGCCGGTACAATGTATCCACTAGAATCTTTCTACCCCAGTGGCCATCGGTGCTGCGTGCCCTGCCCACTGCCACTTCATATTGCTCGCGCATTTTTATTCGCGCATTCATATTATCGCTTGCGCTGGGTGATTACGATGACTTAGATCGTCTGCGGATCTCCTACTTCCTAATTAGGTCATACAGAAAAACACCGAGCATCATTTTATTTGTTCAGAGATATAAGTTTATTTGTTTTCAATTATTTAAAATATTTCCAAGATTATGTTTACAAAAGATAATAAATTGTAAATAGTATTGGTGTAATTACAAAATACATTAACATTATTTACAAATGTCTTGTACAAATGACTATAGATAAAAAAACAAAGGTTTAAGCAATACAAAATATTTATATTGGTTGTTATAACATTAATTAAAAAAAAGAATGACACTGTTGTTTTCTATTGAACGCTTTGCTATTTGTGAAAACATAAACTGTTCTTTGTATTCGCCGTCCTTCAAAGTCGGAACTCTCTTTGTTTATCCCGCTTTTTTATCAGATGCTGTATGCAAAGGTTTTGCTTAATAAATCCTCAAGAGATTTGTATATTTTTAATTAAGATGTGAATGTAAAAGCTGTTTCAATTTAATATCTTTAAGTCGTTATAAGATATCCATATCTATAGAATTCATACTTTTCATCGTCGGCACTTGGTGGAATTCCTTTTAAGGCAAGTTCTTGTACTTTTCCATAATACACTTTATTTAACACTTTATATAATTAATTTAGCCAAACAATTTTACTTTTCACAGCGTCATCAGGGCTTTATAACTAAAGATAAATAACTCTGTTCTATTTTAATGTTCAGTATTTAGTTGTAAGTTACTGACGGTACTTAAATAAGAAAATGGGACGATCGTTTTCAATAAGGTTAAGGGAGCAACTTGGAAGCTACGGAAAAAGAGAATGTTTGCAAGCCATTTATTGGACGAATGTCATACTTTTGAAATATTATAAAGAGTATTGTGGAAAAGTACAAGAGTTGACCTTAAAAAAGTGTGTGTATATCTATTTTTACAAGTTTCTTTTTATTTTTGTTTTACTTGTCCCGAAGTTTTGGAAGTAAGATTTAATCAACGTATCGTTTACCGATTGAGCTGAAATTTTGCAATCATTTATAAATCAAATTTCAATCCAAAATTGTTATGATATGGTGCTGATCTAATGAAGGAATCGGAAGGTGGCGAAAAAAACTTTTTGTAATTCCTATTATTATCTATTGTGTATAGGCTTATTTAATTTGTCTGCATATCACTCCATACGTCTACTGCTATAAAAAGTCCTATCAAATAAAATCCTGTGGTAAAAACATAATTTTTGGAAATAAAATTCAATACTTTCAGCCATGTCGACAGTTTCTATTGATGAAATAGGGATACGTAGACGCCAATTGCGCATTGCCAACGTGAGGCTAAAATGTTAAATGCCTTTGGCATACGGACTCCAACTAATTAACTACCCCACTCCAAAAGAGAAATAAGTACGGTAGAGGCAATCGTTAACTATATAGGGTTAGGGTTAGATATAACTCAACCATCAGATTTCAGCAACAGGGTTAGTGATAAATATGCCAATGTTATTAAGCAAAGAGTTTTACCATCCAGCTGCCCAATTTTCAACCTGATTGCAATCCAATCCATACACACAAACACATATCTTTTAAAAATGTTTTACATCTAATCCTGATAAAGTTATAAATAGAAACTCCCTTTGAAAGAGCATAAATATATAAACCCTTTGACCGCTTGAGCGTTTCTAAATTTAAAAAGCAAATACATCATCTGGCTACCATTTATATGTCCTTGCGAGCTAGCAACTTCTTGCTTTTAAGACCTAGACACAAACTTTAACTACATTTGTATGTATAAAACAGAACCGGACTTGTTACATCACTTAGGATCGATTGCACCAACCTGAACTAAATTTATTAATGTCTTAAAGATAAATAAGTATCTTCACGCTGTTACCCTTCGGGGTAGGCAGAGGCACAACCTAGGCACCCACTAGTAGCCAAAGACATGAAGGCTCACAATGTGATAAGTGGCAAACTTTTCTCCAATCCTGGGCAACATTGTTTTTATTAGATAATTGAAAAAAAAACTCTTTTTGTTGTCCGTCCTAATGAAATCTAGTCCAACACCACACTAGGCGATATTAATTGAAATTAACTTTGGGTTGGTTGAAGGTTGGTTTGGACTCCTTTTTACGAAATTTGAGCGAACGCAGGAGCATAAAATTTGGCACACTTATAGTTTATGTGTAGGAGAAGTGCAGAACGCTAATATTTTTCAATAATAATGTTTATAAAGTACATTAAATCTATAAATAAAACATTACCGACACTACCATGCATTTGACACACGCAAACAAATATATTGATGACAACGATAAAAGATCACAGATGGCGCACTAAAAGTTTGGAAACAAAGTAATTGGTCTTGAGAAATGAAGATGGCGTTCTTATCAACAAGATATTAAAATTTATTATGGTCGATGTACCAATGGGCAACCACTAGTATAGATAATAGTTTAACGGGCAACCCTTTCATCATCAAACAACTAACTATCTGTAGTCTCCATTGAACTGGAGATAAGTTACGTCACTATGGTAATAATAGAAATGTCACAGTCGCAGCAAAAGGCGGATAGTACCAGACTTGTCGCCGCTAGGGCACTTGAATGAAATATCAGTGCATAATGAAAGTGATTGTGGAACTTGGGAAACTCTTTAGAAATTCAGGTTGTGTTTCAGTATTTTTTCATCACACTTTTTGTAACTTTTCACCTTCTCTTATAAACTGTTATAAAAATGATACCAGTCGTGACTTTGGTTTAACTGTTTTTTTATAGGTAAATTTTGACGTAATTTATACATTGTTTTTTTTTAACGAAAGAAACTGAGCATGACATTTTTAATTCGTAATGTTGACAAATTATAAGAACTTCGTATGATATTTTATTGATAAATTAATGATTGAACTACGAAATTTCTAGTAATAGAAAGACAACGAAGAAGACATACAGGCTTTATTGACGTTAAAAGCCAAACGGAGAAATGTATAATTCATAAATAACTAAATAAAGTTTAAAGTTCTTTAACAATTTACGAAGGACTTTTTTTTGGAGAAAATCCAAAAGATCTTGACAACCACATATTTTTATGCTTACAACAACCCTTATTCTTCACGAGTAGGTATGTATCCGCAACCATTTAAATATTCAGCTTTTTGGAGACACTCCAAATAACGGCAGACACATGTCCCAATTTGTATGGTGGCTTCGTTAGTTCGCATCCTCACATGAACATAGTAGTTTTGCTGCGACAGTTTTTATGTAACCCATAAATTTAAACGTGTGTTTTTCATGTGAGAGGTCAGCGAACAAGCACACTGCTCTACCGATGGTAATAAGTTGTGGCTTCGTTAGTTCGCACACTTACATGAACTCACTAGTTTTGCTGCGACAGTTTTTATGTAACCCATAAATATTAAAGTGTGTTTTTTATGTGAAAGTTCAGCGAACAAGTACACTGCTCTACCGATGGTAATAAGTTGTGGCTTCGTTAGTTTACACCCTTACATAAACTCAGTAGTTTTACTGCAACAGTTTTTATGTAGCCCATAAATGTAAAAGTGTGTTGTTTGTGTCAGAGGTCAGCGAAGAAACACACTGCTATCCTGATGGTAAAAAATAACTGTGGCCTACAGACACCGTAGATGTTGCAGGTGGGTCCATGTCCTATGGCCGGAATGTTAGACTTATTGTGCAAGTATACCGGCTACCCTACCCTCCGTACCACCACCTAAAAATAAATTATATAATTGGATTCATCAATTCTTTTGGAACTGTTACCCTAAGAACGGCCATAGAATACACCAACAAAAGCAAACCAGATCATTCGCTCCCTTTGGTGACCAAGCAAGCTATAGAGCACTAAAGTCTTTTTTACAATTGCATTGGCTTAATCTGTATTTCGTACGCTTTAATGATTTCGGACATGTACCCTGACCTTAAAGGCTTGTACGATTATTAAAAATTTACGTTGCTATGTTTATTTATTATCATGGGCCTAGGAATTTTCATATAAACAAGTGCTTGGAACCGATATTAAAAGTACAGGTTCGGTACTGTAACTTAGCTTTTCTTGCCATTTTGATAGATGGGTTCCGCTTCCAAATTGAGTACCGGTACCCTGTATACCGGTACAGCTTCTATACCTAGCAAATATCCCTGAACCTATAGGTACCTCATTAGGGTATCCGTTAAAAACAAGTGTGGCGTTGACAATTTTCGTTTTTAGGTATCTGTATCATTTAAATTAGTCAAGTAGGTACTGACTACAGAGATATCTATGATTGAATAAAAAAAACGTAATTAATTTTCTGAAATCAGTAATATGTACAGTAGTACCTATGCTATGTCTGGTACCGGAACTATCAGTACAGGTAACGCATTTATTACATATATCGCTCTAAGGCCATCACTACAGGTTCCCGAAAATACCGGTATTTCAATCCCTGCATATGGAGCATCTACAGGGCCTTAACAAACACATAGAAAATACTAACAATTATAGTTGAAGAGCACATAAACAATATCCTTACGAATTTTTTTTAAAAATATGTTTTGCTTCGTAGGCGTAGCTGGATCGACAACGCAGATGGTACGCGCGTGCAGACGCTGTTCAGGGGAGCGCGCACGGCCTGCACGCGACGCGGCCACCACTTGGCGCGCCCTCTAGAAACACCTATTACAGTGTCATTTTACGGTGAGCTTGATTTTTATAAATTTTCTAGTACTAGCTGTCACTGTTCTCTTCATTCACACTTTACGTTATTGCCAAGTATAGGCACAGTAATCAAAAAACCCATGGGTTTGTCAGCCTAGCATTTTGTTAGTATATTAGGCGAACATTATAGAATTGCATAAAAGTTAAAATTATTTTGTAAAACTGTAAAATTTACTAATTGGCAGTAGATACCTATCGCAGTACGCAGCGTCATATGGGAGGATAACTTCTATGCTATTATATATACAAAACTACCTCTTGAATCTATTAAAAAAACCGCAGGAAAAAATCCTTTGCGTAGGTTTAGGCGTTGAAGCATGCATAGATACAGGCAGCGGAAAGAGACTATGTAGTAATTGATAAACATTTAGTATCTTATGACCGCCTCGTTGGTCGAGTGGCTAGCGTACTCGCCTAACTGCATCGACGAATCGCGAGGCTTGGGTTCGATTCCCGACGGGGGCAGACATTTG
>NJDD01001421.1:147000-182276 GCA_002245505.1 Calephelis nemesis | reverse complement strand
ACAGTCTTTGAAAGATTTGCAGTAATCGTGTTACTGCAATTACCTTAGACACGAACTCCACGAACCGTAACATATAAGTAGTTTAGTAACTATAACGCAGTATCTTTATATATATAATTCTTCTGTGATGTCACTGAACTCCTTCTAGACGGCTGGACCGATGTTGATGAAAGTTTTTGTGCGTGTTCAAGGGAATTCGAGAATGGTTTAGATTCACAATTTTGGTCTCCTGGAAAATGTTTTTTTAATTAATTTTTTAATAATAAGTAGTTGTTGATTTTGGAATGTTTCACATCGGATCCGACAGACTGCGCTACTGTCGAATTATTAATGTCAAGCGATACGAAGTTTGCTGGGTCAGCTAGTATTTATATATGTCTAAAGGTAAGAGATACTCGTCGACTACAAACAACAAAGGTAATGTAAAATCTCTTGAATCATGACTTGGATTTTAAATGTGATTCAATTGTAATTGAGTTTTTGATGTCTATTAACTAAATTATATTATAGTCAGCAAAAACCAAATTACTATTGAGTCAGTTCTTACAACAACAAATCAATGACAAAAGTGTTGTAGGTTATGTGTGAAGAAAGTTTCATTTGGAGTAGAAACCAACACACACCTTCTTATTAAAAAAAGGTGTCTTCACACCCATATCTCCGAAGAGGTAGGCAGAAGCACAACCAAGGCACCCACGACTAGCCGAAGACACTAAGTCCTACAATATGATAGGTTGCAAGCCTATCGCCACCCAGACACATATATCCAAACCCGAGCAAAAAATATTTATTAGAAAATTGTAAAATCCGCATTTTATTTTTGTTACTCAACCCGATAATCGAATCCTGGACTTCCGGAAGTCAAATCCAACATCAGGACTGCTAAACCACAGAGGCGATAGAGGCTTTCATATTTATTTGATTATTTTTCACTGGTGGTAAAGTACTGTGCAGCAACTTGCATAGGTAAGGATCCAGCGCCTTACCCATTCCTGCTTATTATGGTAACAATGTCATATCAAGTCCGGATAGTGCGGTAGCGGTAGACTTGCAGAATTGACCTAACCCCCCGGCCACAGGACTGCGACTCACCTACAACATCTATGGTGTCT
Source organism: Calephelis nemesis (assembly GCA_002245505.1). Taxonomy (NCBI): domain Eukaryota; kingdom Metazoa; phylum Arthropoda; class Insecta; order Lepidoptera; family Riodinidae; genus Calephelis; species Calephelis nemesis. The sequence continues at coordinate 181,164 of NJDD01001421.1, read as the reverse complement.
ATAGACTGCGGTTATCTCTTGCTCGCTGTCTTTAGGTATAAAAAAGTCCATGTATTGTGGGATATTTGTGCTTTGACAACGTGACAGCTAAAATGAATAAGAATAATAAACATATATGTCAAAAAGAGTTTATTAAAATAAACTTTAACTTGTTGTTGGGTTGCCACTTTTAATTTCGGAAATTAATTTTAATTACAATTTCAGGTCGGACATGAAAAATCTCGCTCGTTTTCTGGCTGTTCCTATCAGCGAATACGTGGTAACTTTCATCTTTCTAGCGGCCGCGACCACACTGCTCTCCTGGACGACAGGTAAGATCCAATTCATGTTATTCGAGTTCCAGACACTTGTAAACACTTTTTGTAAACATTGACTCGCATCCATATCGTTATCTACGTTGCGTTATTTACAATTGTCTAGAACGTATTTTAGATAGCATGCCAATCATTATGACAGGCATTATTAACATATTGTTCATATCATAACATTGTACGAGTATATGTCTTTATGCAGTCCCTAGTAGGTAGGTAGAGAGTATCGTGTGACAAGTGACACTATTCTTATATACCTCCCTAGCTTCCTCCATATTCCTTATGTTCACCTTATATCAGGTGATAAGTTAAGTTATACAAGGTGTTGAAGTTTCCGAACGCATCATGTCGCTTAATAATAACAATGAAAAAAAAACTGCCAATGGTGGTAATTTTGGTGCGCACTCACTAAATAATTTTAAGTTATCGCTGTCTTCTCTCAACGAAAGCAACAAAAAGAAACAAAACACTCTTAGTCCTATCAAATTAGACCGTACACGTCATTTCTACAGACGTTTAATCGATCACTCGAGAAACGTTGACTAAGACATCACAATTTGACACGTTCGGACTAAACTGATATGTCTAAAACATTCCATCTCTTTTGTTTTTGTTTTATTTGAAAAAGATAGTATGCATTTAAAATAAGTTTAGTTTGTGAACAGCAGAAATACCATGAATATATTTTTGCTTCGAGTTCTTTTTGCTAACGTCTGCTTGTAAAATTGTTCTTATTCTTATACCTGATATAATCATTTTTAATAATCCTGGGTTTTCTTACGTTATACGTCATAGTCTATCAGTTTTGGAGAATATTGTAACACCTTATATAAACTGTACTTAGGTAATGTTTGTATCTAACTATATAATATGTTTCAAGCTAAAAAATTAAAGAACAATTTACGTAATTCCCTATGTTTCTTTCTTCGTAAATCGAGCCTTAAATTATTTTTTTAGCATTTTAAATAATCATTGGTCACAGCGCGATATCTAGGCATCAAGTTTCTAAGGTTAACCTAATCTTGGATGCGGTTTTCAATTGCACATAAGTTGCCGTTAAACTGCGCTTAGTTGGCGTATAATAGTAACTTCGGACAGAGACTTTGGATTACTTCAACAGTATTTTATTACAATACGCGTGAAAACACTGTCTTACAACAAAAAAAATAGCCCATGTTTGATTTCGGATCTTTAAAAATAACGACCGATTTACGCAATCACAATAGGAAGTATGGACGTATGGTTAAAAAATTCTATACTCTCATCGTCGTTAAAAATATAAGATGTCAAAAGTACACTTGACGCTTAATATTACTCAAGCACAAATTATAAAGTAATGTATACCTACTCACCCGTGATAACAAACGCTACAATACGTAAAATGTGAGCACTTTTGTACGTGCCCTAATACTCCACCTTCAAAATAAAGAGTTCTTTTCCAAAATAAATTATTTCAGTCGTTGACCGCATTTGTAAATTTGAAATCAAAGATAGAGTGGAATCGAAAGAAAGTGTTTATTTTAACGATATTGGAAGGCAAACAAGCAGACGGATTTCCTGCTGGTAAGAAATTCACGCCGCTTAGGGACCCTAACAGTGATACAGACCCTAATTATGCGTTGCCAACCTGAGGCCGAGACATTAAGCCAATCTTGGACAATTATATATTTATTAGAAAATTGAAAATACACACTTTCTATTTTTGTTGTTTTCCGACACAGGGATCAAACCCGGAACCTCAAAAATCAAGTCCAACGCCGGACCGCCGCCGCCGAGGCGATAAATTATAATAAATAAACAAAAAACCTTATAAACAAAGTATAGATTATTTCCCGATTTCCCTAAATTTTATGAGATCCAGACTTGATGACAATGGAAGTACGCTTTATCAAATAAAAAATGATTAACATACATTACAAAAACATGGGAGTCGAACATATAACTTCCTCATTTTTTTTCAAGTAGGTTAAAAAATAACGAATGTGGAGGGAGCTAGCAATCGTGACACTTGCCACTTGATACTCTTCTCAGCCCGCAAGAGACGTGGCGTGATATACGTACAAAGTATTTCGTCGCGACAGACACGCATTAGGAAAATTATAATATAAAATTACTGGCTGAGTCCGCCTCGTTCCAATCCCATAAAAGTCAAATATCTCACTTTAATTTCATTTTAAAATCATTTTAGAATACTTTAGCGAGGGAAAAACCAACAACACTTTTAGAGTACGCTCTTATGTATCGCTTCATGCATTGCAATTTAACACACAGCTGGCCGAATACCTTTGAAATAAAGTTCTTTACGACCCCGGCCCTGTTTTATAAATAAAAACTGTTTCGACGCGACTGATATTTAATTTTTAAACTTCAAGGCGAAATATTTTCTTCTGAATGAATTTAATTTGTTCACCGACTCAATAAAGAATCAGCTACCTTTTTTTGTATATTTGTTATGAAAGTCATCTTTATATATAGGTATAATTCTTCTGTAAATATGTATGTCACTGAACTCCTTCTAGACGACTGGACCGATGTCGATGAAACTTTTTGTATGTGTTCTAGGAAATTCGAGAATGGTTTAGATTCACAACTTGGTCCACTAGAAAATGTTTTTTTAATTAATTTTTTAATAATAAGTAGTTGTTGATTTTGGAATGTTTCACATCGGATCCGACAGACTGCGCTACTGTCTAAGCATTAATGTCAAGCGATACGAAGTTTGCTGGGTCATTTAGTAGTCATATAAATTTGACCACAATCCGATGAATTTATCCTTCATTAAGTATAACTAGTAATCCGCTTGTCGAATCTTGATGAAATTTATATTTTATTCTATTAATATCAAGGTATAAATTAATTTCCCTATGTTGGTCCGGGCTGTTTTGCAGAATAGACCATCTGCCTTCCTGCCAGGCAGCTCGTAAAAGGCGAGCATAGGCTTAGTCACGAAAACCGTGACATCTGACTAGGTGCTAGGTGGTAGAGTTTCGCAGCGACTCGCCCGGATTGGTACCACCGCCTTGCCTATTTCTGCTGCCATAACGTCAGGACGTGTCCCGGTTTAGAGAGCAAGGTAGCCGATAAACTTACTTTTGCTCTAGACCTAACATCCCGGCCTCAGGTTCGCGATGCACCTTTACCACCTTTGGTGTCTCTAGGCGGCGTGAATTTCTTACCATCAGGAAATCCGTCTGCTTGCTGCCTTCCAATAATTGAAATTTAGCACACACATAAAGGGTAACATGGACTAACATATAGGATAGTATTTTTTCGAAAAAAATCCTATTGGACCATTAACCGCGCGGGCAACAGTTAGTAGGACAATATAATAAAAATATTTATTTAGCATGAACCCAGTTACACAAATTGAATCTAACCCCAAAGTAAGCAAATTATATGCATGTGTTATGGGTGTTAGTCAACGATCCTAATACATAGAAATACTTAAATATACACCAGAATAAATTTAACAAACACCCAGACCTGAAAATGCAGGCATCTAAATGTTCATCACACAAATGCCTGCCCCCGTCGGGAAACGAACCCAAGCCTCGCAGTGTAGGTGTAGTTAGGCGTATACGCTAGCCACTCGACCAACGAGGCGGTCATCAATTGTGACGTAATAAGGAGTTTGGTGTCGTTTTTTTTGTAGTTTTACTGCACCTAAAATTAAAATAACGTTGTCCGTGAAATATACACGGTTGGCGATAGCCTTGTCACCTATCACATTGTGGGACTTTGTCTGCCGCTAGTCCTGGGTGCGCTGGTTATGCCTCCGTCTAATATTTTAGGGATATGGGCGTGAAGATATATAGTTTTGAATTATAGCAACCCAAACTATCTGAAAGCAGTGCTATAATAAGCGACAACTGTAAAATTACTGATAAGCAAAGCACACACAGAGGCCTTACCTAAAGCAATATTATTTTAATAATATATTAACGCTTTGTCGTCGTCATCGTGCAACAAGGTCTTCTTTTTAATGATAAAATAATCTGGTTAATAGAGCTATTAAAATAAAGAGTTGAATTTATTTGTCAACGTGGTTCTGTTTTCACAAATACAAATTATTTTAAAGCAATCATAATTTTACGACCGGCTTTAAATTCGTTTTAAAAACTTTTTTCGTTAATACTAGTAACCTTGTAATTACAATCTTTACAAGGTTTATTTATCAGTTAAGCGCCATCGAGAGTGTATCGTGTATTTCCTCTTTGCCGCCAAATCTCATTACATGAGCTTGAGTAATGAGGCCACCGCTTTACTCAAGAGCCTAACATGACTTACTGATGACTTATGACTGATGACTAATTATAATTTATTAAAATTGATACAAAATTTAATGCAAACTTCTACTTGACTAATGGCAAAATATTAACGTGAAGGCCAAAACTTAATGAAAGAAAGAAAGAAAGGTTTATTTATGTATTTTGGTAATGGATCTTCGGAACAGATGTATTTGTTAAGATATTTAGGACAATAGAGACAGTTAACTTATTTGTGACCGCCTCGTTGTTCGAGGGGTAACCGTACACATAACTCATTTGACAATCCGCAAGGCTCGTGTTCGTAACCGACGAGGGCAAGCATTTGTTTGATGAACTTTTAGATGGCATTTTTTGGGTCTGAATGTCTGTTAAATTAATTCTGGAATCTATTTAAATATTCGTATTCATTATTGTTGACTAACAACTGTTACATGAGCGTATATTTCACTTACTTAGACTCTGTGGTCCAGTGGTAAGGCGTTGGACTTAACTTCTTGAGGTCCCGGATTCGATCCCTCGGTCGGGTAACTGGTCCATGGATATTTATTTATTTACTAATTTAAATGTATTATGTATGTACGCTGCAGTGTAGATAATGTTCATAGAGCAGGCGCTCGCTCGCGTAGTTATTGATAAATAAGTATGAAAACGCATAATACGTGCATACGGCGCAGTCAAAACCGTTCCCCTCTTTCTTATATATAGTTCATACCAAATTAAACTTATCTAATGAGTAACTCGAAAATTGTTTGCTTTTGCAGTGGATAGAATAAACGTTTTAATAACTAACTGTCTCCCGCGACTTTGTCAACATTAGTCGTTTTTATCTAACCTTCAGCATTTTTTTATTCAAACTCCATTAGTCGTTGGTGGTTTCTTTTTATATAACTAGTCTATGTCTGTACTTGGGTTTTTAACTGCATTCATTATAAATTCCATCAAAATCAGCCCAGCGACTTATGCGGTAAGGCGCAAAACTGCAAAACAAAATTATATTTGCAATTGCATAAAATACTCTGACAAAGACATTATTACTGACAAGAAAATAACGTTATTTTTATTTAGCACGTGGCTTGTGCTTGGGATAAATTTCTAGAAATTAAAAAAAAAATCCTTAAAGAGGATTTGAACATGCACCCTTTTGTCTTAAGCCGACGAATGCTCTAACCATTTCAGCTACTGAATACCAACTACTATGGCGAAATTTTCAATTACTTATATTGATATATAAATAGGCCTAAAGGGTGCGGGTTGAGATCCTGCCTGAGATTTTTTTTCATTTAAAATTTATAGAAAAAAAGAAAGATTCCTGAATATATAGACGGTTCTGTATTAGGTCGGAGAACGTTGTAATAATAACTGCACAGGATGTTATTAAAATAGTAGCATTTAGATATAAATATGAAAAAAAGAAAAGAGCGTAGTAATTTTTTTAAACGCATCTGTGATACTCCTGGTGTTGCGGATGTCTGTAGGCGGTGGTGATTACTTTCCATCAGGTGACCCACTTGCTCGTTTGCCTCCTCATATATAAAAGAAAATTCCTAATTCCAAAATGGTTAATTTAAACTTGTTAGATTCCAAAACCTATTTTTAATAATTATTCGAATATAACTTTTGTTAAACAGTAATATGTTTAACAAAAGTTATGTTCGAATTGTCTTGGGACAAAATATTACTGTTTTTATACACACAGGCTTATTCATAAACGTTGTTTAACTTTTAATCACCAATTTAAGTAATGTTTAAAAAAAATCTTATTAATAAACGCTATTTAGAGTTAATCATTTGTTTAAATATACTCTTAAATAGCTGTCACTTTAAGCAACCTCGGACCCTTGTTTAAAATTTTAATCAACAAAATGGCTGACTAAATTTCAAACAGCTGATTTTATGTGCATTTACAAAATGCAACAACTAGCCATTTAATATGGCTTATTTGTGTATTCTTATGATTTTTTTTATAATGCATTGAAATATTTTGATTTTGTTGAAGTGTGGACAAAATTGGATGGGATATGTTGGATTTTGGAACAATATAGGACTGTAATAACATGTTTTATTATGGAGATGGCCAATGACTCCTACGAAGAAACGAATAGTTTTCCAGAGCATTTTGTTATGATATTGGAAGCATAAAAGTAGACAGATTTTCTGATTGTGAGAATTTCACGCCGTCTTGAGACACCAAAGGTGGCAATGGTGAGCAAAAGTAAGTTTACCGGCTACTTTACTCTACGAACCGGAACAATTCAACAGCAAGCGCTGACGTTATGGCGGCAGGAATATGTAAGGCGGTGGTACCGATCCCGGTATGACGTTGCGAAATTCAGCTCCTAGTAAGTTGTCACGGTGCTAGTGACGGTAAGCCTATGCTCGATTTTTACGCGCTGTTTAACTCCTGTTAGATGGTAGATAGACTATTCTACAAAGGAACTAACAAGGAAAGGAAGGAAAATGAAAGGAAAAGGAAGGGAAAATATTACAGAAATGACGTCATTTTATATTTAGCTTAGTAACATAATGTAGATGCATTAAAACATTATTTTTGAAATGCAGTGTATCATTTCAAACGTTTTGTGTCTATGTTGCATCAACTTTATTTACTCTAATAAATTTAATTTTATTGTAGTACAATATGTACGAGTATTTTATTGTAGAAATATAAATACTCTTTAGCAAGAGGTTATAGATGTCCGACACCGTATTCAGAAACAACGATGTTGATAACGGATGACAATTGTTTAATCCACTTTTAGCAAAAGAAATACGCATACAGCCACATTTCTACCAAAACCTACCAAGTTAAACAGTATTTAACTAAGCATTGTCAAAATTAACTTTATGAATAACAAATTTTTAAACAATGCTTAAGGCTTAATCAAATGATTAATTAAGCAATGCTTAGGAGGTTACATAACTATTTTTTATGAATAAGGCAGTAAATTCTTAGAACTAAAACACGTAATTTAGGTAGGGAGTGTAATCGCTTCAAAATATTTTTTGTGTACAAAAAAGATCTAGTTAATTACCATTTAAAACTACTCTTCATTACTACTGCACCTCTCATTTTGTTTAATCTTCATCAAAAATTCACTTGGTATCAGCACCTTCCCTAATACTGTTACTTGAAAATATAGACATACAGGCTTATTCATAAACCTTACTTATCTTTTTATCACCAATTTAAGTAATGTTTAAAAAAATTCTTATTCATAAACGCTATTTAGAGTTAATCATTTGTTTAAATATACTCTTAAATAGCTGTCACTTTAAGCAACCTCGGACCCTTGTTTTAAATTTTAATCAACAAAATGGCTGACTAAATTTCAAACAGCTGATTTTAAGTGCATTGACAAAATGCAACAACTAGCCATTTAATATGGCTTATTTGTGTATTCTTATGATTTTTTTTATAATACACGCATTGAAATATTTTGATTTCGTTGAAGTGTGGACAAAATTGAACGGGATATGTTGGATTTTGGAACAATATAGGACTGTAATAACATGTTTTATTATGGAGATGGCCAATGACTCCTATGAAGAAACGAATAGTTTTCCAGAGCATTTTGTGTTGATATTGGAAGCAAAAAAGTAGACAGATTTTCTGATTGTGAGACACCAAAGGTGGCAATGGTGAGATTCCAACCTGAGGCTGGGATGTCAAGCCCCGAGCAACAGTAAGTTTACTGGCTACTTTACTCTACGAACCGGAACAATTCAACAGCAAGCGCTGACGTTATGGCGGCAGGAATATGTAAGGCGTTGGTACCGACCCGGGTGAGTCGCTGCGAAACTCACCTCCTAGTAAGTTGTCATGGTGCTTGTGACGGTAAGCCTATGCTCGATTTTTACGCGATGTTTAACTCCTGTTAGATGGTCTATTCTACAAAGGAACTCTAGCCAACACGGGAGAAAATATTACAGAAATGACATCATTTTATATTTACCTTAGTAACATAATTTAGATGCATTAAAACATTGTTTTTGAAATGCAGTGTATCAGTTCAAAGGTTTTGTGTCTATGTTGCATCAACTTTATTTACTCTAATAAATTTAATTTTATTATAGTACAATACGAGTACTTTATTGTAGAAATATAAATACTCTTTAGCAAGAGGTTATAGATGTCCGACACCGTATTAAGAAACAACGATGTTGATAACGGATGACAATTGTTTAACCCACATTTAGCAAAAGAAATACGCATACAGCCACATTTCTACCAAAACCTACCAAGTTAAACAGTATTTAAATAAGCATTATCAAAATGAATAACAAATATATTATGAATAACAAATTTTTAAACAATGTTTAAGGCTTAATCAAATGATTATTTAAGCAATGTTTAGGAGGTTACTTAACTACTTTTTATGAATAAGGCAGTTTATGTTTAACTAGCGGCCTGCCCCGAATTCGCACGGTTATGAAATATATATATAAACCTTCCTTTTCAATCACTTTAAGTATTAAAAAACCGCATCAAAGTCCGATACGTAGTTTTAAAAATTTAAACATACAAAGAGACATAAAGACAAAGGACGCGACTTTGTTTTATACTATGTAGTGATGAATCGTATCAATTCGACAATCGAACGTTACCTTTATAGATTAAGTATCCACGCACACACGCCACATGCAACTGCGACACAAAGCGCTACCATTGGACTATTTTCTGTAGTTTTCATACATTTTATATGGATTCGCCGCATACAGTTAAAGTCGGTGGTCGCCTTTCGTTAGGTATATAGGGGCATTTTGTGGCTATCGCGTGTAGCTTGTGTGCGTTGACACCCACTCTGCGTGTAAGGAAAGAGTATACTAGAGCGGACCCGGATCCCAGAGAAATAATATGCGCATAATGCGAAATAATATGCATATTATTTCGGTATGCATTATTTCGGTTCCAGGTAGGATCGAGCATAGTCCTCGATGCGGCCTTTTGTGCCAAGGCTATCCACAATTTAAGTTTACCTTTTGAATACTTTACGTTCGATTTCGTATCTAATTAAAAGGCAGAAAATGAAAGTACTTTGTAGCTTTCCATATGTGCAATTAAAACAGTCTACATTCTTACACTATAAAATGCGATGCAGCCTCCGCTGCGCTGCGACCCAACCCTGCCGATTGCGGCTTGCAATGCGAAGCCCCGTCCTTGTGTACACTATCCTCAACTCCACAAGCAACGGACCCATAATTCTTGTGGCTTCAAATGTTTTTTTGCTCTCCCGAGGGACCCACATATATGATCTGAATAAAAAGTAGGCTATCATTCCAGACTATAACCAGTGCGGAAAATTTCAATCGAATTCATTTACATACTTGAAATAGCGACAAACATCCATTTTTACATCTATCCTTGTAAAGTCTTAATCCCGACCCCGACCCCGGATTGCGCAACAAAAAAATTTAAAAATGTGTATTTTCAATTATGTAATAAGAGTAAAGTCGCCCGGGATTGGATATGTGCCCGGTTGACAATAGGCTTGCCACCTATTGTTGTGGGACTTAGTGTCTTCGGCTAGTCGTAGGTGCCGTGGTTGTGCCTCTGCCGACTCCTTCGGGGATATGGGCCTGAAGATACTACTTTAGTTTATGATATTCAAGAGATTAATGGATTACTTATTGATTTTTTTTCGAAATACGTACTATGTACGCTGTGAAAGCTGTACGTACGTACGTCTCATGGACTTTCAATAGGTCAATGGGCTTAAGTCCGAGCGCGTACTCAACCAGAGTTTTAAGTAAGTCAAGATTAATGCTCTTCTCCTTAAGAATATCTTCAATGAGATCGAACTGCGGCTTACTTTACTTTTATAGACGAGGAGGTAATTTGGCCAGTGGGTCTGATTGCATGTGATCACCACCGCCCACAGATATCCACAACACCAGGAATATCACAAGTGCGTTGCCGCCCTGTAAGGAATGAGTACACTTTTATTCAATTACTAGCAACCCGTTCCAGCTTCCCACGGGTGGCAAACTTCTACGTTGTTATCATAATATTTAAACGTGAATCAAAAACTTTGGACCCCTTTTTACGAAAATTGTACTGACGGAGGAGTATGAAATTTGGCACACTTATAGCTTAAGTGTAGGGGAAGTGCAGATCGCAAATATTTTTCAATAATAATGCTTATAAAGTAAATTAAATTAACAAAAAATATTATACACACTACCATCCATTTGACACACACAAACAAAACATTGATAACGATAAAAGATCACAGAATATGGCGTACCAACTATATTCATTATATTATACGTTTGGAAACAAAGTAGTTGGTTTTGATAAATGAAGATGGCGTTCTTATCAAAAAGATAATTAACAATAGAATAATAATTTCTGAACAATATATTAATTATTTATATAGAATAACTTATAATTAAATATATTAGGGCCGAATTTCGACCAATGGGCGACAACTAGTACATATAAACCTTCCTCTTGAATAACTTTATCTATTAAAAAAACCGCATCATAATCCGTTGCGTAGTTTTAAAGGTTTAAGCACACATAGGGACAGACAGCGACATTCTTTTAGGAAAAAATCGCATCAAAATCTGTTGCGTAGTTTTACAGTACTAAGCATACATAGGAATAGACAGCTACTTTCTTTTATACTATGTATAGTTATGTAGTAATGATGTTTGTGCAGAAGGGCGATCCGGCCTTCGGTGGTCGGCGGAAGATCGCGGGCGGACACCGTGCAGCGGCCCGCAGTTTCCGTACCACACCCAACCGCCCATTCACTGTTAGCAGGTACGTTTTTTATAATATAAGAAGGCAAACAAGCAGATGGATTTCCTGAAGGCAAGAAACTCACGCCGCAGAGACATGTCGTCATTACCACATGTCTCTGTCTCGTTAGTACTTTCCTAGATGACTGAATTCTTGAGAGAACACAATGTAATGCCTGACAGGAAGGCAGATGGTCTGCAAAGAAACAGGCACCAAGATGGGGAAAAGCTATATTTTAACCCAAACAGAAATCCCTGTGTTTATCCGGGCCCTTTGAGTAGAAAAGACCACCTTGGCCTCTATGCCCAGTAGCTCGTTAGAGGCGAACACTGGTAAAAATATAGGTCAGTATTAACGAGACCACTGGTGGTATAGTTCCGTGCAGCATCTTGCCCGGGTAGAGATTCATCGCCTTACGTACAGCAATAATAACTTAGTGTTCCGGTCAAGAGGGTAGGGTCGGCTACCCTACCCTCTTGACCGGAACAATAGTAATTTGCACATTAGGCCTATTATCCCATCCACAACAAGACGCACCTATAACATCTATGGTGTGTATAAGGCACGTTTGTTTATTGCCATCGAATGCCGTGTGCTTGTGCGTTGTCTTTTCATTTAAAAACTTAGCAATTTACGTTTTTTATGTCATGAAATCTTATATAAATTAATTAAAACCTAAGTCAACAGAGATTCTTAAATTAAAAAAACTTCCAGCACTTTGTTAACAATTTATTCCCTGCTTTGTTTTACTGTCAATTTTAATTGTAGCCTCGGAAACACGACTGTCAGAATATTTGAATGACAGTGTTCATTTTTCACGACCCAAAAACCAAAAACAAAAGACTTGAACGTTCGTACTTCAAAAAGTCTTTATAACTTTAAGTTTACAAACAACATTAAACAAAACTTAAACAGTTTAGCTTGTACATTAAAAGAAGTATCTTCACGCCCATATTCCCAAAGAGGTAGGCATAGGCGTAACCGAGAAACCACTAATTTACCGAAGACACTAAATCTAAAATGTGAGTGGTGGCTAGCCTCTCGCCAACCAGATTCAATAAAATAAATTTATTTATTATTTCTGCATCTTACAAAAAGTATTAAAAATAATTTAGTAACACTAAAATTAAAAATTGCCAAGAGCCACCGACATAACCTACACGCCATGTAATAGCTAAGAACGATCTTGATCACGTCAGTCTTCAAACTAAAAATCCAAATCGAAATTAGTCCATCCTTCCAAAAATTATCATGGTACAAACAGAGATACACACATGTGTGTGTCCGCTACGTCACACTTATAAAACCCCTCTTTTTTCGACAGGGGTTAAAAATATAAATAAATATACAAAAGGAAATTTCTTGCATCATTTTCTAATTAAAAAAATGTTGCTCGGTATTGGATATGTGCCCGGTTGGCGATAGGCTTGCCACCTATCACATTGTGGGACTTAGTATCTTTGGCTAGTTGTGGGTACCCTGGTAGTGCCTCTGCTTACCACTTCGGGGATATAGGCGTGAAGATGATTTTTATGTATTATCGTTCCACACAAGCAAACACGCACACGTGAAACTTATACCTCAGGTCTCTTTCCGGTGAAGATTAAAAATACACCACTGTTAGTTAAAAATACACCATAGTATATTTTAAACCAGCAACATTGGTTTAATACTCGAATCTAACAACATACAAAGCAACTATCGAACATGAAACTTTTTATATGTTTTAAAACCGTGTTGTCTCTCATAAACAGAAAACCTGTATGTTTGTTTTATCTCCAAACCTGTAAAAAACTCATAAAAGCTTCAAATAGACAAGAAAAATATTTGGAAACACTCAACCCAAGACATTCACCTCTAGAGTCTGAAATAAATGAAATTAGTTTTAAATTACTTTTAGAGTTCAAGAAACGATGTGGTTTCTTTGTGTCTCCTTGACAATACGAGTTTGTTTTTAAAAAGCAATTTCCTTTTTGAGCGACTCTAAACAGGAAGAGTCTATTAATTCGCCTTTTTTTATACAAGAGGAGGCAAACGAGCTAGTGGGTCACCTGATGGAAAGTGATCACCGCCGCCCACAGACATCCGCAACACTAAGAGTATCACAGATGCGTTGTCGACCTTTAAGGAATGAGTGCGCTCTTTTCTTGAAGGTCCCTAAGTCATAATCGTTTGGGAATACCGCCCTCGGTAACTGATTCCACAAAGGTGTTGAGCGAGGTAAGAAATGTCTTCGGAATCGCAGAGTTGTATATCGCCACGCAACAAGATGATGGGCATATGGATGGGCATATATTTCTTACGTGATGACTCGGTAACCAACGTATGGATTTTGATGGGTTTTTTTCTAAAGGAAAGTATCTCTGAATATACCTACCTACTAGGAATACCAACTCTCCAAAGAGCTAACTCGGGAGGGTTTAACACAATCGGGGACAAGGGAGAGTTTCGAAAAAAGCTTATGTTATTATTATTTTTTAAATTTACATTGCTTTTAAGCTGCACCTAACATTTGAAGGGTTTTCAACAAAGTTATTACTCAAATTTAAAAGATTTTACACGAAAAATCGAAACTTGTTAACATTTGCGAAGAAGATAGATTTGATTTTGTTCATTTTTGATCGTAAGTTTTACTATAGAAAAAACCAAGTACAATATACTCGTAGCATCCCGGGAGCTTAGTGGGTTAGCCGTTATTACCGGAGTCTCCCGGGCATTCCGGAATGGTTGGATAACCTAGTACCTAAATAGAACTAACTACCTCTAAAAGATTTAGAGGTAAATAATCCTTTTTAATTCGCTTAGTGGTTTTTCATTTACATTTAATAATAAAAAAGTGAAAATAATGAAATTGGAAAAACTTGCATATTTACTGCGTTTAATTTATTATTATACCAGTTCTTTACTTTTTACCTTTAAGGAAAGTAGTGAAGAAATCAGAGTAGAAATGTCTAAAATGAGAGAAACAGCCCGTTTAACCGTTAACAACCGCTTGCACGTTGCCAGATTAAAATTAGTTATATCTATAAGTTAGCTGCTTTCTTGGTTAAATCACTATGTATACAATAACTTTACCCATTAATAAATTTAACCCTGAAACGTGCAAGTGGATCTAAAATTATAGTAAGTAAAGTATCTTCACGCCCATATCCCCGAAGGGGTAGGCAGAGGCACAACCAGGACACCCACGACTAACCGAAGACACTAAGTCCCACAATGTGATAGGTGGCAAGCCTACCGCCAACCGGGCACATATCCAATCTCGAGCAACGTCTTAATTATAAAATTTTAATTAGAAAATTGGATAAACCAAATTTTCTTTTTGTTGCCCGACCCGGGAATCGAACCCGGGACCTCATGCAGTCAAGTCCAACACCTAAACCGTTAGTCCAAAGAGGCGATTAAGATTATAGTGATAGTGACATTTTACCTACAACATTACAAACCTCTATACTTGATAGCCCGGTTCCTACTCGCATAATAAACGAACCGTAATCCGTTAGTATATCCATTTGTTTTTTTTTAAGTAACGAAGCGTTGCTCATAATTACAAAAACTGCTTTAAGTTATCAATAGACATCGAAAGACCGTAGTTAGAATGCTTACTATTCGTACAAAAACTACCGTTTGCAAGCAAAAACGACTAGTTTCTTGAATGTAGGAACCGGGCGTAAGTCTATGGAATGATGTAGGCCGTAAAACAATTAATTCTTTGTTTGGAGAATGGGGTAAGCCCGTAAGCCACTCAATAGTATTAACCCTGGTTCAGCGGAGATATTTTGGATAAGGTTTAAAGGGGTTTTATAGGAGTTTTTTTTTTTCGTTTTTTTTTACTTAATTTTAGGCACACTCTTCGAATTATTTAAAACGTACATTTTACACGCTTTGTACTAAAACCAAATCGTGTACGTGTGAAGTTTAAAACTAATTACTTATATTTGAAGTTCATTTCAAATGAATTTCCAATAAAATCTCAGAAAAAGTTTTGATACTACTCAAATAAAATTAATTCATATTAAAGGGTTATTCTTGTAAGCAGCTTTTCCTTAAATGGTTTATTTGAACATAGAGATTTTCTTATAAGTAGCTATAGAAATACCCGCTAAAACTTTTATACATAAGAGATCGATTCCATATATAAATATCAAGTCGATACCTACTGACTACAGAAAAAAAACTATTTTTAACGTTTCAGAAAAGTTTTATTGTACTAGCATTTTTTCTATCATACTGGAAGTCAAACAAGCTGATGGATTTCCTGACGGTGAGAAATTCACAGCGCTTAGAGACACCAAAGGTAGCGTTGCCTACCTAAGGGCGGCGTCGAGCAAAAGTAAGTTTACCGGCTACCTTATCCTTCGAACTGGAACACGTCAACGGTAAGCACTGACGTCACAGCGGCAGGCTACAGTAAGGCGGTGGTACGAATCCAGGCGAGTCGCTGCGAAACTCTACCACCTAGTAAACTATATACTTTTAAAAACTTAGGTCACATTACTATTAGGACAAAACTTTTATTACAACCGCGACCGTTATCCTTATTTGTTTTCTCTTACTGAACCCAGCTGACAAATACTAGGAACGTTGTTCAAACAATTCCGAAGTTGGATACCGACTGACTTGTTTACTGATTAAACAGCATTTTAAATTATATTTAATAGAAAGTAGAGAACCAAAAAAAATTTTGTTGATCGTCACAAATTAGCTTTGATCTAATGTAGGTTATGCAAGAAAGTTATACTTTAAATGATGTTTGATAGAAAGTAGAGAACCAAAAGATGTCCGCACAGTTATAACGATCATAAATAACTGAGAACATAAAACATATCAGTTGATTGTCATAAATTAGTTTTACTTCATTGACCTCTAATTATATTTTACTCTTATGTATATAAAAGAAAGTTATTTATACTTTAAACGATATATATAATAGAAAGTAGAGAACCAAAAAATTTTGACCGCAATAAATAACTGAGGAGATTAGATATATCGTCTAATTGTCACAAATTAGCTTTGATATTCACTACATAGTATAAAACAAAGTCGCGTTCTCCGTCCCTACGCCCCATGTATATTGATTGTATGCTTAAATCTTTAAAATTACGCAACGAATTTTGAAGCAGTTTATTTTAATAGATAAAGTGTTTAAAGAGCAAGGTTTTTATGTATCTTTTACAATCGTGCGAAGCCGGGACGGACCGCTGGTATTAATATACTAAAAAAATAGTTATACTTTAAAAATATTTAATAGAAAGTAGAGAACCACAAAAAGCCCGCACAATTTTGACGGTAATAAATAACTGAAGAGATTAATATTTCAGCTGATTGTCACAAATAATCTTTAATCTTATGTATATACAAGAAAGTTAGTTATACTTTAAATGATATTTAATAGAAAGTAGAGAACCAAAATATGTCTGAACAACTTTGGCAGTAATAAATAACAGAGGAGATTAAATATACAAGATGATTGTCATAAATTAGCTTTGATCTTATATAATACTAGCTGCCCGTTCCGACTTCGCTCGGATGGTAATTTTTTTATAAGTTGAGATCCAAGCTATCCTATCTCTCAAGTTGGATCGAACTGCACATGGTGTGCGAATTTTATTATAATCGGTTAAGTGGTTTAGGAGTCCATTGAGGACAAACATTGTGACACGAGATTTATGTATATTAAGATATAACTGACAACATTAGATATATCAGCCGATTGGCATAAATTACCTTTATACGAGTATGTAGTTAAATAAAAAAAAGTCGTGTTAGTTTCACTTTTTATAACTCAAGAACGGCTGAACCGATTTGGCTGTAAATTAATAGAAAGCTAGATCAAAACCACGGGATGGACAAAGAACACTTTTTATTCTCTTTGACTGCAAAAAAACCAGGAAAAACAACATTTTAGTTAATCCATACAAACCGAACGGGTTGAACTAAGTTCGCCAAAGCAGCTAGTGTAAAATAAGTATAAAGTTTTCAAATTGTACAGCCATGACATGGGTCTAACTAGTCTTAAACAGATGTATTATAGACAGTTTTATGGAAAAACAGAATCCGCTTCACATTTTTCTTTATGTCTGCAAAAATTACATTTATAATCGCCTCTGTGGTGTAGCGGTCCGATGTCGGACTTGATAGGATAGGATAAGGGCGTGAAGATGTAAGTATCTTCTCGTGATATAAATGATCAATAATTTCATAACTCATAATAATATTATGAATGCATTAGTTAGTCTGTCTATCCGCCTGTCTGTTGCTCTTTCACGGCGAAACCGCTGAACTGATTTTGGTGAAATTAATTATGCATGCAGCTAAAGGTCCGAGTTCAAACATTGGCTTTTTTTTAATTGGCTAGGGTTTGCAAGTTTACAGGGGTCCTAAAGATTTGGAAAAGAAAGATGAATCCTATTAATATTATAAATGAAAAAGTTTGTATGTTAGTTTGTTTGTTTGTTTCTCCTGTACGCAAAACTGCTTTTCGATTGCGCAAAACCGATTTTTATGAAATTTGGCACATAAATAGAGGATAACTTGGGTTTACACATAGGGCGGTATGTATCCCGAAAAAATGTTTCTATGGGACCATTTTCTTCTTTTACGAATACGGCTTTCAATCGTTTTTCACGACTTATTTAGCCAATTTCAGGATGTTGGACCATTTCACACGCGGACAGCAGCTAGTATATCTTACTGTATGACTTTAAGTAGACTTCAACGTATGAGTTTAGATGTATATGTGTGTATGATAATATTACTGCTGTAATATGCTTTTATCATATCTCGAAAGGACAATAATAAATAATAAAAGTTTGAACGAAAATCGTAGTTATTCGACGCTGACGAAGTCGCGGCCAAACAGCTAGTAATCCATAAGGCGAATTGTCAGGTTTTTAATAGACATGAACTTGTGAACATACATGTCATATGCATTTACGTAGATATATTGTAGAAAAGTACGCGCTAGGCACATTGTTCTTGCTTATAGCCGAGTGGAAAATACGGCCAAATCAATAACATACGGTTCGTTTGTACATCACTCTACAAATATACGATAAGCCTTAAATTGTATTAAACCATTAAAATCTTAGTTAATGAACAAAATATTTTTCAAATAAGTGAATGCTTTATGTTTTGCTAGCTGTTTTCCGCGTCATCGCCCACGTGGTTAAAGGTCCCTCAGGAATATTTTCCCGGGACGAAAACAATCTTATGTTAATCCAAGTTGCCCTCTATGGGTGTGACAAATTTCAGGAAAATCAGTTCAGCAGTTTTTGCGTGCAGAAGTAACGAAAAACCATATTTATTTTTGCATTTATAATATTAGTATATATTATGTACTTCATAACAATGGTGGTTAGAATATGGTTTGTCGTCTTTAAGCACAAAAGATGGCAAATATCCGAAGCAATGTTAGGCTTTAGTTCATAAAAATCTAAAGAAAGAAATATGATGAAATATCAATTCATTTTCCTGATGGTCAGAAGACACCATAGATGGTAATAGTGCATTGCCAACCTGAGGCCAGGTTGTTAGACCTCGAGATCCATTTTTAAAAATCTACTTTAGGTATTCGTAAGGACGAGTAGATTTTAAATACTTATGCGTTTTTAATTCTTTACATTCATGGCGTTCTTTTTCCATTCCACTGTTTATTATTTGGTATATATACTTTTACCACGTTTAATAATTAGTCTTATAACTGTAATTCTGGTAATTTTTGAATAAGTAAGGTGGTGAAATTCTAGCCGATCATATAGCTGCACAACATACTGCCTTCAGTCAAAAATAAAATAATTAATATATCAGTATGTTTATCGGACTACAAAGGAAGAATAAATTTTTCTATTTTCTAAATTTAAAAAAAAATTGCGCTGGGATTGAATATGGGTCCGATTGGCCATAGATTTGCCACCTATCACGTTGTAAGACTAAGTGTCTTCGGCTATTAGTGGATGTCTAGTTTGTCGCTCTACCTACCACTTCAGGGATACGGGCGTGAAAATTATTTCCAAAAAAATGTATGTT
Source organism: Calephelis nemesis (assembly GCA_002245505.1). Classification (NCBI taxonomy): domain Eukaryota; kingdom Metazoa; phylum Arthropoda; class Insecta; order Lepidoptera; family Riodinidae; genus Calephelis; species Calephelis nemesis. Next base: position 161,812 of record NJDD01001421.1, on the reverse strand, counting down.
AATTGTAAAAGTACAACCTATTAATGAGGGACAGAATAAGGTGGCTTTTATTTTAACTTACGCTACAGTAATGTAAATATTTGTCGGGGCCATGACCCACTTCCACTCATTGTTTCACAGCTCTGGATTGACCTAACTCCATGCCCTTTGCGTCCGACATTACTTCAAAAGATATAAAGTTCTGTATACGCCTACTTATCTGTATATAAAAAGAAGTTGCACCTATTAACGACCTATCAAAAATCTGCAAATATCGTCGACCCATTTAACTATGTATCTATATTTCTTTCTTCTTCAGGAAAATCTAAGATATTGTAAATCGCACATGTAATGCGGAGCGCCAGATCATAGATGCGAACTTTGTATTACCTTTTTTAATGCGTTAAGTGTTTAATTTTGCGATATATTTATTTTATTAAAATAAAAATTATAAATTTCAGTAGGCAGTTTACTCGGGGGGAGTTTATTATACAATGTCCGAAGACTTGGACTCGATCAGCGAGGAAGAACAAAGTTTGTTCCGACCCTTCACCCGAGAATCTTTGGCTGCGATCGAAGCCCGCATTGCTGAAGAACATGCAAAGCAAAAAGAACTCGAGAAAAAGCGAGCGGAAGGCGAGGTAAGGCGAGTCTATATAGACGATATCTCACTTAGCTATTTGTGTATGTCTAAAGATGGTATTCCACTTATGAAACAAATTTGTCAAATTTATTTGATCAAATAAATTTGACTTTATCCAATTTACACTACCATCGAAATTTGATCAAAGTTTTTTTTTCTAGATAAAAGTACTACTTAAAAATCAAACGTTTTGATATCCCAATCAAAATGGTTTTAATTGTAAAAGACTTCTACCTTGTAAAATTGTATTAAACAAGTGAAAGTCTCTAGCATCTATTTAAAAAATGTGATCAAATATTATCGATTGGAATACCACCTCAAATAAAGCAATATTTAGTACCATAAACATAACCATTTTATTACACAATAAAACCAGATTTTCAGACATATATGAATGTTTGAAACGATCAGAAGTTTTCAATAAAGAGCACAAGTTCACCACAAACTACCACATTAGTCAGTCTGATGGATTTTTAAATTATTCCAGACCGATTTGGGGCGGACGAAAAAGAAAAAAGAAGTAAGATTGCTTGTTTGCCCCTTTTCTTAAAGCTCGTTCTAGATGAACTAAAATGTTACCAAACAAGTTATCGCTTGACTGAAATTGATTGAATTTACTAAATTTGTTTAAAGTAACAGCATTGGCGTGTGTTTAACAAAACGCGATAACTTGCACCGCATTCTGGTTTATGCAATAGCATTTTAAACACATTGCTTTTTCGGCAAACTCGTATATCAAAATACGTATCATCAAGTTTAGCTGTTTTAAAATAACAGCTAAACTTAGCTGCTTTAGCTGTTTTAAAATAACAGCTAAATTTAGTGTAGTTATGATAACGGCTTATCATATTTATTTGCATTTTCTAAGTATACCAATATAAATATGAAGGTATTGGACGAACAAGAGCAATGAAACGCCTTCAGCCTTAAACAACTATCAATAGTAGGTCATTGAATAGTATATTAATGTTGATCCTTCGTATCGTCTAACCTATTTTAAGTTATCGCTATATTTTCACAACGAAACATAAAATAAATTAAAAATTTTCAATAACCTTCGACCAAACCTACATCTAATGTAGTCAAAAGTCATTTCGGTCACATTAGCTTTCCTACGGAAAATCCGCATCGAAATCTGTCCAGCCGTTCAAAAGTTACGAAGCCATAGACAGACACACACATACCGGTATCCCAAACTTATGAAACTTGTTTTTGTGTCGGGGATTAAAAAGACGATTAATACTATTGGACAGCGTTTTACGACTCAACCCACAATTCATCCAAAAATACATTGTGTGTGCCAGAATGAGTAAAAACTTTACGACATGTAGTACGGCGTGTAGTACTTGTTCCCTGTCTTCTCTTAAAAATGACCCTATATTGAAATATACCTACATCATTCATATTTTGTGGATTAACTGGCAGGTCTAAATTTATCCTGTCCCTTTCTTTCACTTTTGTTGAAAGAAGACAGCGCTAACTTAAAATAGGTTTTATAGGTCGAAAGCAGGATTGCCATCAAATAAACCTTCGCTAATGTAAAATACACTAGCACAAACGTTCACCATCATACCGCCATCGCTCACAAGTGATTTATGTCTGCAAGCTCACCATTAACTGCTGTCACATTTTACCTCCAGCATGGTGACAAAACCTAGTTAATTAAGCGACGGCCAATATCCTAATGTGTGACCACTTTGTGTGTGAAATAGACTTTTATTAGTGGTAGAAAAACATACTCCAAAATGTAATTAATTACTAATAAATCAAGCCCTAACGTTTTTAGAAATTCAAGCAAAAAGTAACCTTTGTCACATAAGTAAATAAAAGTAAAAGAAGAAAAGTAACCTTTGTTGAAAACGCAAAAGAAGGCAAAAATAATGTACACTTTATTATTATATTCAGGATAAATTCTAAAACTATTGAATCGATTTTAATTAAATTTTGTTACTATATATAAGTTGCCCCAAATTAAAAGATATAATAGTTTTTATCCCGATACATCAATGAATTTGTGTGGGAGTTAATAATGATTTTAATACGCGTATTATGCCATAAGTTACAGCCAATATATTATACATTTTGCGTATAATACAATACTTACAAATTTTGTGGTATAATGAATAATTATTGTTTCCATTTTATTGAAAAACATAATGAAAAAAAGGGCTAAAATCAAAGTAAAGCGTGAATAATGTTGCATGATTGTAAGGAAAAGGATATTTCACGAGAAAAGCGAATAACCATACATAGAATCAAGGTATCTAGCAGCAGATTAAAAATGGAAAATATGCGTTAATTATAATCCCAGAAATACTTTTTAAATGACCTTGACTCGATGTATTTCATCACGAACATTTTCAAAGACACGCACACACAGTATTGTAACTTGACTTCAACTTTTAACGGCTGAATCGGAAACACTGAAATAAATGAGAAATAATTTGATTTTATGTCAGACTACTACGTTTGAATTATATATTTTCAGCTATCACCAGAAACAGCCTTTTACACTTCTATCTCAATATATATAAATTACGTGTAACGTAGTTTGTCCGCGATGGACTCCTAAACTACTCAACCGATTTTAATCAAATTTACACACCAGGTGTTGTTTGATCCAACTTGAAAACAGGTAATTTCCATCTCAATTTAACGCGGGCGGGCGTAACAACTAGTTAGAGTATATAAAGACAGGATCTCGATTTTTTATGATACTTAAAAATAGAATCATCTATAATGTAAATATGTTAGAAATAACAAGTAGAAAAAAACAGCAGTACTTTAAGACTCCTTTAAAACATACGCTTAATTTTTTTCAAACTAAAGATACAAAATGTTTACATATAATATTTAATGGATTCAACAAATTACCAAAATTAGCTCAGTGCGCTACAATATTGTTAACATTTTTTAACAATAATGTTTAATCGTCTTAGAAATCTCCACTAAAGCGGTTTTATATTTATGTACAATATTTCAATTCGTATTTTAACCCTCACAGATAAGCAAGAAAATTGTAGTACAATGTGAACGCACGGTAAATTTAAGTTTAAAATTATGTGCTGAATTAAGTATCTGCTGCAAGATACCTTGCATGTTAGTATTATTATAGAGGGTTATTTTCTAAAAGCGCTTATAGATTAGTCAAAATACGCATCATGGTACACTGAGAGCAGCATCACGTCGAGCTTACATACGCCCACAGACCATGTTCTAATATAACCACGTGTTTACAACTACGACAGCATGCGAGTTATTGTGTGTCTCTCTCATTTTAGGTATTACCAATGTTTATAAGCGTTTACATTTCATTCTATAATACCTAACATGATTAAATTAACAAAAATTTGCATGCGAAGAATCGCAAGTGTAAATACGCCGTAATATTTAGGAGTTGGAAGAGGTAGAGTTTGTTAGAAGTGAAATAACAATAATTGAACCAATGTAAACTAACACAGTAGTACAAAATAAATTGAGTATTTCTGGAAAATTCAGTTATCTTCTAAACTACTCATATTCAAAATCTGTAAAAGGAATTTTAACGTGAAATTACAATGAACTAATAAGTAAATTGTTAACATTTAAATACAATAAGTAACTAAAACATAAACATTTAACGGGTACATTTTATAACCACTAACAAAATACAACACACATTTTAAGTATGTCGTCTTTTGTTGACTTATATGATCATCTAACATTATTATTTTAAATTAAGGCCCATGACATATCTTCGAAAGGATAGTCTGGATTACATCAACTGTTTGGAAATCTCTACCTTTTCCAACTACTGAAGCCCTAGTAATAATACTAGTTACAAAATCTAACACACGTTTAAACCAGAAAACAGCATCATGTTTTATTAGAATTCTAGAAGAATTAAGTTTAATAATACTGTTATTAACAGTATTATTACAAATGTCGTTTAGTTATGAAATCAACTAGGATGATATATTGTAACAATTGATTCAGAATAAAAAAATGTGACCACCTAAATCTATACAAGGGTTTGAAAGCAGAAAACAATTTCGTATTTTTATTTTTTTATTTTTTTAGCACTTGCCCTGTGCGTGGGATAAATTTAATAGAAAGTGCTAAAAAAATAAAAAAATAAAAACACGATGCAAGAAACGAAAGTTATGGCCATTCTAAAATATGAATTTCATCGGTGATGAACTCATTTGGTGGGTACTCAGAATTGTGTATCTATAGGACATAACTACCCGCGTTAACGGGTTAGAAAGGAATCAAAAATTTCGCCACGGCACTTGAATCCTCAGTAGCTCAATTGGTTAGAGCATTCGTCGGCTTGAGACGAAAGGTTACAGGTTCAAATCCTGTCTGGGGCGAAATTTTTTCTTTCTTTAAAATTTATAGAAAACAATTTTATTTTTGAAAATATTAGTTTAATTTTAATATTCGTGGAGTGTTTTAGTTTGTCTGGATAGTAATAAAAACTTTGCCAATATTAAATAAGATGTGCTTGATTTGTTGATTGACTTGCTACCTTTTACATTATGCACCATTCAACCGTTTATAGTAATTGCTACTAATAATTGGACCGTGCTATCCAATAAGGACTCAATCCAGGTAATCTCATTTATCATACAATGGAATTGTTACGATATTATAAAAAATACCTTCCATTCGTGTAACTTGGTCCTGTATATTAAAAAAAAATCTTTTTATTTTTAATAAGTGTTTTTACGCAACCACTGTTTTTTATGGTCACATTAGCACATAAATATTGGGTTGCGTAATTTTTGCCTAAACAGGATTCAATTTTAATTCAGAAATTATAATATATTTTTCAGAATTATATTTATATTCAGAAATATTTAAAATAACTATAGATGAGAAGGAAATTGAGAAGTTGTTAAAAAATCTGGATATCTATAAAGGTGCAGGACCTGACAATATATCAGCAAAATTTTTGGTAAAATGTGCATCTTCTATTGCACTACCGATTACTTTACTTTTCAGAAAATCACTTATTTCCGGTATCGTCCCGTGTATTTGGAAATCAGCATTTATAACCCCTATACATAAGAAGGGACCAAAAAGCGAGGTTGAGAACTATAGAGTTATTTCAAAATTATGCATAATTGCAAAGATTTTTGAAAAAGTTATTTATGCCCAATTGGTTTCATCCCTGGGTAAATATTTATGTACTTTTCAACACGGGTTTCTTAAAGGAAGGTCTACCACTTCAAACCTTATCTTATCTAATGATTATATTTCCGAAGCTATGGATAAAGGTAAACAAGTTGATGTAGTCTACACGGACTACAGTAAAGCTTTCGATAAAATTGATCATAGCACTCTGTTACGCAAACTATCTAAATTAGGTATTCATGGTGATTTACTGAGGTGGTTTTCGTCTTACATAGACAAGACTTTCGTCTTGCGTCCTAGCAAGCGGTAGTACTACACAACTACATGTCTAGTTGGGTTTATGTGCCGAGTGGTGTGCCTCAAGGATCTCTACTTGGACCACTTCTATTTATAGTATATATAAATGACATAGGATCATGTTTTTCTACATCTAGTCTATTATGCTTTGCAGATGATATGAAATTTTTTTCAACTATTTCCTCTGTTGAGGACGCGTTGGCCCTACAATCAGATTTATATAATCTTGAAACATACTGTCAAGTTAATAGTCTCGAGATTAACCCATTAAAATGTTCAGTTATGTCATTTACCCGAAGAAGAAACCTAATATCTTATGATTACTCCCTTTTAGGACATAATATAAAAAGGACTAATATAACTCGAGATCTAGGAGTTATTCATGATTCCAAGCTGTTATTTGATACTCATGTTGAAGCAATTGTTAACAAAGCATTTAAGTCACTCGGGTTTATTATGCGTATATCGAAATGCTTTAATGATATCAAGACATTAAAAATTTTATACTGTGCTTTTGTTAGAAGTAACCTTGAGTACGCTCCACAAGTTTAGAATCTACGTTATCATAAGTATATCGATCGTATTGAATCAGTTCAAAAACGTTTTGTTCGTTATTTGTGTTACCGATTGCAATTACCTTATTATTCCTTCAGTTATGATGACCTTTGTAGAAAATTTCATTTATTGCCTTTATGTATTTTAAAAATTATTAATAATGATATAGACTGTCCCGAACTGTTGAATAAAATTTTGTTTAATGTGCCAAAATTTTTTCCAAGATCTAACCCACCTCTGCATATTTCCAAAGCTGCCACTAAATATAGACAAAACTCATATCTAATAAAAGCGAGCAGGTCTTTCAATCGTTTATGTAAAAATCTAGATATTGATCCATTTATAATCAATGTTCCTAAAGCAAGGCGATGCTACAGCAACAATTCCTTTTTGCAGTGATATATTAACTTGAATTGTTTTTATATTTATTCCTACTCTGTTCTTTTTTATTTTAAGTTGTCTGTTAACCATTACATATTTGTTTCTTTTGGTATTTGATATGTTTCGTGTATCATGGTGGAGTGTTAACATTTATATATTAATGCTTAATATGTGTCTATAAGTGAGGACCTGTAATTGGCTTACTGTTTTTTCTTTATGTTACCATTTAAATTGTATAATTTGCTGTTGGTCTTCCATGTGAAATAAATAAATAAATAAAATCTAACTAAAAATGGCTAAAAAACGTGCAAATTAACTCTTCATTAAGCCAAAAATAAAAGTCTGAAGTTTGTATGTCCTATATAAAGTTTGAAAGCAATCAGTTTTAATAGAACATGGGAAAAAGGAACTTTTGAGAGAATGTTATTGAATCTATAAATCAAAGCGATATGTAATGTCACACATTGTAATAAATTTTATGAAATAGGAAAAGTTTAAGAACTGAGTGCGAAAAAAGTATGTAACAAGAATAAAATAGTTTATTTTTTTATATTATTTGCAACCCAAAAATCTTAGTTCTACTTACATCCAACATTTTTTGAATCCTAGAGCTGATACGTCATTGGACTTGTTCCGATATAACCCATGTGATAGTGCATATATAAGTTAGTAAAAAAAGCCATTGAAATAAAAATATGACTATCGGATAATGAAATTCATTACGTATTCTGAATGGTTCTAAATAATATATTAACAGCAAAAACTGACTTCGTTTTAGATTATGAAGAAATTTATTCCGTCTCGTACTCCCCTCCCCAAAGAGAGTACAATACTACGTAAGACCCCTCCCTGTATAAATCGTAACTTTAGTTTAAATTTGGAACAATAATTCCAATTTTTTTATGTTTTAGTAAATTTTAGATGGTCACTTTACACATGGAATTTAAATTTGGAACAATAATTCTAAATTTTTCAAAAAAGTTTAATAATGTTTAGTGCACTTTAGGTGGTCACTTTATATATAGAAGGTAATATTGTAAGTTGATCATTTACAGCGAGATTATTTTTAACGGCGTAAACTATCAACGTAAAACTATTACATAAGTTGTATTTTTGCGTTGAGTATGTTATATATTAAAATGTATTTTCAGGTATTTAAGTTTTCTATTAATACGATCATTAGATTGCCATTACAATTCCATGGTTCAGTTGAGAAAATTTGATAGCTTGACGTCAATGATCAGATGTATGTAATAAACGAATCTTGCTGACATGTAAAGGCTCTTCTCAAAGGTGTCAAATATATCAGAGCCTTTACCATGAGTTGATTGACGTATCGAAATCTACAACGCTTTTGGTCTAAAAAATTAGTGATCTTAGTTACCAATTGAGGCGCTGTTATATTTTTTGATACAAATAATAATTTTGATATGGTATACTCGACAAACCGTAAACTCATGGTAGGGGCTTACTTTCCGTGACTTTCCGGCGTTATTCTCGCTAGTGTCTTCGTAAATCATTTGTATGAAAACTTTGAACAGCGCCTCTACTGGCAACAAAGAGAACTAAATTTTTAGGCAAAAGCCGTTACATGTTTCGATACGTAAATCACGGAACGTATTTTACATCAACTCGTGGTAAAGGCTCTAGATTTTACAAAACCATTGATCAATCAAAAATTATAGAATAAGCATATGATGAAAAGCAAACGCTAAGTTTAGAAAATGTTGAATTCGTCCATGCAATTGTAATGTTAATCCAGGTCCCTTTAGACTAGTATTATGTAATATAACATCGCTCCATTCTAGTTTCAAGGAAAGTGCCTAATCGATTGCCTGTCACCGCTTATGCTATGAACATTATTACACTAGATTGAACATCAGTGAATTAAACTTTTTGATGTGATACAGGTGCGTTACGATGACGAAGATGAGGATGAGGGACCTCAGCCGGACGCAACCCTGGAGCAGGGTCTCCCACTGCCAGTTCGGATGCAGGGCTCCTTCCCCCTCGAGCTCGCCTCTACACCCCTCGAGGATATCGATCCATTTTACCACAATCAAACCGTAAGTAATTGTCTGCTTCTATAATTATGCCATGTCACGATATAGTTCAATGTCTTGTAGTTAAAACAGGTTATTAACTTCCAGAATAAGAAATGTAAAAATAGATAATTCTTCGTAATAGATCAATAAACCTTTTTTATACGTATAAAAGAGATATTTTCAAGTAACATGAACGATAACTTTTTGCTATTTGAGAATAATATAATATAAAGGTAAAATTATATACAGTATAAAATTTAACATACGTATATTTAAATAATTATTTATAGTTACTGTAAATAAAAACAAAACAAAAAAATCGCATATTAAATAGTTTAACATAAATACGATAAAACCTTATTTTAAAAAGCATGTACATGTTTTTAATATTAGCTCACGTTTTAGTTAAAACAACAAAAATTGACTGGAGTATGTAAAAGTTCTTTTAAAATATTTTTTTTCATTTCAAACTAAAAAAAAGTGTGTGTGTGTGTGTCAATTACGACGAACGACTGGAGTTTACTCCTTACGAAATGTATCTTGCAGCACACATATCTCCTACAGCAGTTTTATTTATGTTATTATGTTTAGTTATGTTAATTCTTCTTAAATTAGTATCATTACAATTAATTACAATTACTTCTTTAATTATTATCATTATTTCTTAAATTAGTAGACATTAGAAGTGTGATCCAAATAGTCAGTATTTTGATAGATAGCGACTCCTCCTGCACGAAGACTACGAAGTATCGCGCAGGAGGAGATCCCGAGAATGAGATACGCTGTGTAATGTTACCCATCTCATTCTTTTACACGTTCAATCCTACAGATATATATATTTGTCTCTTTCTACGTAACGCCTCAACTTTTCGTGTTACACATGATTTTACTCCTCATATAATTTCCGTACCGGGCCTTATAACTCAAATCGTTTCTTAAGGACTAAACTCCAAAAAAGTGTTACTTGGTTTTAGACTAAAACTTTGCAAACGGGTAAACCTGATTTATTTTCTTATATCGACATTTCGGCACAGAATAAATGATAGTAGTGCGTACAGAAGACGCACTGATGCACAAAAAGCAAGCAAACTTAAATCTGAGGATGTGTAGCAAAGGCGTAGAATGCGCTGAGCGTAGACGCGATTTACTTAAAAAATCTACGCATGGCCATCAAAATTGAAACTAAAGCCGTTGGTTGAAGGCTCACATAGAGCTGGGCGTAGCTGAAGTAATCATCACGACGTGACGTAGTTTTTACTACTAGTTTTATTGTGAGAGCTTTCAAGAGAAGCTCCGTCTGAATATACGTAAACTGCGGAGTGAAACCCTCTTGGTTTCAGTCCTGCTGTAAGGACCATGGTCACAAGATTTTTTTAAATGATTCCTAGCTAGATCGATTTATCGCCTCCGAAACCCCCTACATACTAAATTTCATGAAAATCGTTGGAGTCGATTCCGAGATTCCAGTTATATATTTATATATATACAAGAATTGCTCATTTAAAGGTATAAGATATCTATAATATAAAAATGAATCGCTAAATGTGTTGGTAAGCGCATAACTTCCGAACGACTAGACCATTTTAGCTAATTCTTTTATTATTTTGTTAGTTATTATCAGGAAAAGGTTTTTATAAAGAGAAAAATCGCGAAAGTTGCGGGGAAAATAAGAAAAGGTATTGACCTTACTATTTCCCATACTGAACGGGTGAAACGAAGTTCGCCGGGACAGCTAGTAACGTAATAAATTCTTTCGTAAGCCAATATTTACGCTTTTACAATAAACTTCCTGATTATATGAAAGACCTGCCATTAAATAAATTAAAAAAAAGTGTCAAAGTGAAAATGTATAAAAAAGGTTACTATACCATTGCTGAATATCTACCAGATAAGAGTGCTTGGGATTAATTACTTACTAGTATCTTACTAGTAATAACGTGTGATGCAATACTAATAAATTTGTATAGAATAAGGAAAAAAGACAAGCCCGCTGAGTTTCTTGTCGGACCTTCTCAGTGTGTGGCCGCGTTCCGATCCGGTGGTAGTTTTAGTATGTATTATATAGATTCGTCATAAGTGCCTCTTGTAAGGTGAATGTAAATAAAAATATTTTCTATTCTATTCTATAAAAATATGTACTACTAGCTTCCGACCGCGACTCCGTCCGCGCGGATGTCGGTCTTCGCGTGATAAAACTGAAAAATTAAGATTTTTTTTCTACGTATTTTTCCAGGATAAAAAGTATCCCATTTTATGTCCAAGATAATAAGGTATAATTATACCAAGTTTCATCGAAATCGAACAGTTAGTTGTCACATGATGCCTGAACATACAAACAGACAGACAGACAAATTTTTTTTAATCACATATTTGCGTTTGGTATCGATCCAGTAACAAATTAATTAAAATTAAATTAAAAGTAACAATAGCAGGGGGCTATTTATTTTTTCAATATTTTCAATGTACAGAATTGACCCTTCTACAGATTTATTATATGTACTCGTATAAACTTTAAAACCTATGCTTCTCCCATTTGTTACAGACGTTCGTAGTGATAAGCAAGGGTAAAGATATCTTCAGATTTTCGGCAACAAACGCCTTATGGATTTTAGATCCGTTCAACCCCATAAGAAGAGTGGCAATATATATATTAGTCCACCCTCTGTTCTCGTTATTTATCATTACAACCATTCTTGTGAATTGTATTTTAATGATAATGCCTACAACACCAACAGTCGAAAGTACTGAGTAAGTATTTTATACTTCTAAATACATTAACATATAGGAGAATATTTATCATCAGATGTAGTGCACGCTAGTTTCAAAAATTATTAGTGTACGAATAGATTTAAAGTGTTTGTAATGGTTCTATTGGTTTAGATATTTAATCCGAAATTGGTTTTTATATTCTTCCATGCATATACTGTAACACCCATGCATTTAAAGAATTATCATGTAATATTTTCAGCATCCAAAAGATAGCGTCCTAACCCATAAATTATTATTTTCTCAGTCTCAAAAACTTGATTGATCAATAACTTTTCCGCATTACGTAACTACTTCATTGCGGAATACTTTATAAGAAGCAAATTGACTTTTTGTGTGAAGAAGAAGTAGAAACTCATATTTTATTTTATCACAACGCAGCGATTTTCTTGCAATTTAGTTTTCATTGTTTCTACCCCTTTCCTAAATCCTCGTGTTTATGTAAATATAGATATACTAAACCATCTAGGTTTTAATTAGAAGTTTAAAATATTATGTTACTTAGTTCAGGGTTTCCCAAACTATGGGTCGCGACCCAATGGTGGGTCGCAAAAGAATATTGAGTGGGCCCTGCCTGTAGAGTTACTCACCACCCTTCCGATAACAAACCACACGACCGACAATTTAATTCTTGATTGATGTAATTATTTAATAAACACTTAATTAAAGAAATAAATTATTAAAATTAACAAAAAATGTGCTGAACCTTAGTTCTTTACTCATATTGGTCACAGTTAAATGTTCTAGAGGTGGGTCCCGAGTTAGTGAACTTTTTTTAAATGGGTCGTAGCCTAAACATCTTTGGGAACCACTGACTTAGTTTTTTATTTGAAGCTAGATTTATTTATTGTGACATTTGTCTGTTTATGGAGCGGTGTTCCACAATGGAGGTGAATTTTTACAGAGTTATCTTTACCGGCATCTACACGTTTGAATCGGCGGTGAAAGTAATGGCCAGGGGTTTCATACTACAGCCATTCACATACCTTAGAGATGCATGGAATTGGCTTGACTTCGTAGTTATAGCTTTAGCGTGAGTAGTAGACAATTTTATTATGATATGTAGACCAACGTTTAAACCAGATTAATTGTAGATTTTCGTTACATAAATGTCTTTTTTTAGATTTATATTTAGACAATAGATTTTTGTTCTATTTATAGTTTTTATATAAAGAAGGGTTAGAGGAATATTTAAAACAGTTGTTAATATTTTAGTAAGGAATATAGTGTATGTAGTTAGATATATTAACCTAGACGTTGTGATTGTGGGTGTTTTCAGTTATGTGACGATGGGCATAGATCTCGGCAACTTGGCCGCTCTCAGAACCTTCAGAGTTTTACGAGCTTTGAAAACTGTGGCCATCGTACCGGGTAAATTATTTTATATTAATATAGTGTGTTGGATGTAAAATAGACTATAGAATTATCTAGAAGTTACCAGCAACTTATTAGTTTGATAGATAGTCAGTTTTTTACTAGGAAAATTAGGAATTTTAAGAGAAATTAATACTAATGAAGTAAGTATTTGAGTTTTTAGGGTAATATGAAGTTATTACTTTCTTATGGGTTTCAATAGTCATAGAGTCAGTTTTGTTAGAGAAATTATGAATGTAAGAGATCAAATACTTATCCAAAAGTAAGTACGAATACCTTGATTATTTCTAGGGTTACATGAAGTGTGAAGTAGAGAAAGTTTTGTTACAAGATTCACCCTAATTTTAAAGAGTAATTTCTAATTAATTTTTAATTCTTCAGGGTTGAAGACGATCGTGGGTGCCGTAATAGAGTCAGTGAAAAATCTAAGAGATGTGATAATATTGACTATGTTCTCGCTATCTGTGTTTGCGCTTATGGGACTACAAATTTATATGGGGGTATTAACACAAAAATGTGTGAAAGTCTTTCCCGAAGACGGCAGTTGGGGTAACTTGACTGACGAAAACTGGGAAAGATTTTGCCAAAATGAAAGTAAAGTATATTTTTTATTTTATTAATTAATAACAATATTTAATAATAATACGAAATGGATGTTGATTACTTAAATCATTGGTTTTAGCGAACTGGTATGGAGGGGACGGAGAGTATCCACTTTGCGGCAATTCATCAGGAGCGGGGTAAGTCGTATATTATATAATTTACTAGCGGCCCGCCCCGGCTTTTGCACGGTTATGATATATATATAAATAAACCTTACTCTTCAATCACTTCATCTATTAAAAAAACCGCATCAAAATCCGTTGCGTATTTTCAAAGATTTAAGCATACAAAGATATTGAAAGGGTTGATTGTATAAAATATTTAGGTATTATAATAGATCACAGACTTTCCTGGCACAATCATCTCGATGTACTCAATAATAGAATTCGTAAATTGATCTGGATATTTAAATCACTTTGAGACGTCGCGTCGAAGAAAATATTAATTCAAGTTTATTAAGCTCTTGTTCAATCCGTTCTAACATATTGCATTCCTGTAGGGGGCGGTTGTTCTAAGGTTAAATTCTTAGAGTTGGAAAGGGGACAGCGATCATTAATTAAGGTTATGTGTAAAAAGCCATACAGGTTCCCTACAGAAGATTTGTATTCCTTATGTGATTTGCTAAGCGTACGAAAATTATATATATTATATATTTTAGTAGAAAAACATAAAACTGTAGTAAACGAAGCTAAAACATACAGAAGAGGCAAAATAAAAATTGATACTGAATTTGCAAAAACAGTTTTTGCTTGAAACCAATATAATAGACAGGCAGGATACCTATACAACAAAGTGAATAATCTTTTAAATTTTTACAAATTATTTAATCGCGACTTTAAAATAAATGTAACTGAATGGCTAAAGAAACTAAACTATAATGAGGTCGAAGCGTTATTACATGTAGTGTCATAATCTACTGTTAACACAAATCAATATTATCATAATATATTACATTAACACACACTAAAAAAACAAACGTAGCATATAACCTCTTCCCCCCGGACTACCGAACAGAGTAAACGTATAAGATCTGTATCAGTTAATATAATAA
>NJDD01001421.1:113829-146791 GCA_002245505.1 Calephelis nemesis | reverse complement strand
GTAACTTTATAAGTTAACATATGTGATGTATATTTTTTCTCTTATGTAATTAACTGTTTTTTTTATATATATATATAAATTGTGTAATATGTTGCTATGGAAGAGCGAGGCATCCTGTCACAGGTATCATACTTAAAAGGATATCTCAAATACTACAAATAAAGATATTTTTCGTTTTTCATTTTCATACAAAGGGCCATAGGGACAGAGGAAGCGACTTACTATGTAGTGAAGTGCACTAAATTTTATTACCGTGGTGCTAGTTGATAATTCTTTAATCGACAGTAGCACGTGGTTCCGGATATTCCCATATATATCGCGATAGTTCTAGATTAACTCGGTTATCAAATTAGGGAAAACCCAAAATCCACTTGTCAGAACTTGATAACATCTATATGGGACCACCTCGGAATCATGGCCTACCTTTCCAAAAATTAACCATCAACTTCGGTTTTTTTTATGATAATGGAAGGCAAACAAGCAGACGGATTGCATGATGGTAAAAAAAATGATGATGGCCTAGAGACACCAAAATGTGGCAATTGTACGTTGCCAAACTGAGGCTGCAAAGTTAGGCCTAAAGCAAAAGTAAGTTTACCGGCTACCTTACCCTCCGAACAAGAACACGTCAACGGCAAGCATTGGACGTTATGGTGGCAGGAATAGGTAATGCGGTGGTACCAATCCGAGCGAGTCGCTGCGAAACTCTACCTCCCAGGAGGATGTCACGGTGTTAGTGAGTACTGACGGTAAACCTATGCTCGCCTTTTACGAACTGCCTGGCAGAAAGGCAGATGGTCTATTCTGCAAAGGATCCCGGACCAACCAGGGGAACATGGTTGCCTGTTAGACGTATAATAGCACAACAAACAAACAATAAACAAAAATATACAGTCGAACTAAGAACCTCTTTCTTTTTCTTGCAAAGAAAAACACTTGTTTGTTATTCCAAGTCTACCCAAAAAAAAGAGCAATATTTATTATTAATCTACAAATATATATTTTCAGGCAATGTGAACCAGGATACGTGTGTTTACAAGGCTACGGCCCAAATCCCAACTACGGCTACACGAGTTTTGACACATTCGGCTGGGCATTTCTATCGGCTTTTCGACTTATGACACAAGATTATTGGGAAAATCTCTATCAATTGGTAATCTTTATATATATAATTCTTCTGTGAGTGTGTATGTCACTAAACTCCTTCTAGACGACCTGATCGATGTCGATGAAACTTTTTGTATGTGTTCTGAGAATTCGAGAATGGTTTAGATTCACAATTTGGTCCACTGGAAAATGTTTTTTTTGATTAATTTTTTAATAATAAGTAGTTGTTGATTTCAGAATGTTTCACATCGGATCCGACAGACTGCGCTACTGTCGAAGCATTAATGTCTAGCGATACGAAGTTTACTGGGTCAGCTAGTTTTCTTATAAAATAATTTGATATTCATTCTATATATATATATATATATATATATAACTAGCAGTTTCACGTAGCTTTGCCTGAGTAACTTGGCTTCTACTGCACCGATTTTGATTAAACAAAGCCTATGTCACTCAGGGATAATGTAGCATTCTAAAGATGAATGATGAATCGGTCCAGTAGCCGGTGCCTATTAATTTTAAACATTTTCCTTTTTATAATATTAGTATAGATAATACAGGAATTAAACTTACACCCGTATTTAAGAAGCTTACTTGGCTAAGTAATGAAAAAATGCTGCGCGAAGTACGACATTTAGCTACGCGTTTCTTACATCAAGCCATCCAATTCATGAACTATACTTAGTTCAATATCAGTTCTAGTATTCTTCACAGGATACAAAACCCTTAACTAGTGTTTTTTAAATTAGTGTCTCTCTATTCACTTTTTCACAAAAACTCCTATACAGATATTTACCTAACTTTGTGTAGAAGTAGTAATAGTAGTTTTTAATGCGGGAAAACCTTTCGTCCTCATCACTAACCACGAATATCACAACAACGTGTATAATTACTAGTCACACATAATTAATATCTTTAAACGAAAACCCATATTTCATACTTTTGTTAGAAGTATTGCCTCTGTGGTCTAGCGGTCTAAATGTTGGACTTGGCTACATGAGGTCCCGCGTCAGGCAACAAAAAGAAAATGTAGTTTTTTCAATACTCTAATTAAAAAATGTTGCTCGGAATTGCATAATATATGCCCGGTTGGCGATAGGCTTGCCATCTATCACATTGTGGGACTTAGTGTCTTTGGCTTGTCGTCGGTGCCCTGGTTGTGCCTTTACCTACCTCTTCAAGGTAATAGGTGTAAGATACTTTTTTTTGTTAAAAGTTCATGAGTTTGATCATTGATACTCTTTAAAAATTCATATCATGTGTATTAATTAAAGACATATTAACCAGTGCTACAAATTTGAGCTCATCTGGTTGTGGATAAACATTGTATGGTTTAAAATTTTAAGATTCTTTAACCAAATCATTATTTTAGAATTAATTAGTTGTAATCAGTCACCTCTGTGGTCTAGCGGTTCAGTTGTTGGACTTGACTGCAGGAGGTCCGGGTTGGAATCCCGGGTCGGGCAACAAAAAAACAGAAAATGTATATTTTCAATTTTCTATTAAAAAATAACGTTGCCCGGGATTGGATATGTGCCCGGTTGGCGATAGGCTTGCCACCTATCACTTTGTGGGACATAGTGTCTTCGGCTAGTCGTGGGTGCCCTGGTTGTGCCTCTGCCTACCTCTTCAGGGATATGGGCGTAAAGGTACTTTTTTTGTTGGTTAACAGGCATATTAGATAAAAATACATACTAAAAATATATATATTTCGTGTAACACTAATATATTTCTTGTATTTTGAAGGTTTTAAGATCTGCTGGTTCGTGGCACGTCCTTTTCTTCGTAGTGATAATCTTCTTAGGCTCATTCTATCTCGTGAACTTGATCTTGGCCATCGTCGCCATGTCATACGACGAATTACAAAAGAAAGCAGAAGAAGAAGAACAAGCTGAAGAAGAGGCATTAAGGGTAAATAATATAAAATACCTATTAAAAATGGTAGAGCAATAAAATTTATAGCTATCAATAAACATTACTGCAATCAAAGCAATCAAATTTAAAACAGACGATATTAATGAAGCAATGTAATATTTTCAATAGCGTAGAAATAAAATTAATGTGTAAATCTTTTGTCCATCAATAAAATATTCTCTACCTTGTTTTCTTCATGTTCGAAATGAGCAGACTAGTTCTTTTCATCGTTTAAAATGAATAGATTTAATATAAAAACATTTTGAATTAAATCAGTTTTGACTTTTATCAATAAATTATGAGAAAATTTTACTTAGGTCTCAGATGTTATTCATAAATATCACATTCTAATTTTAATAGCTTTGAATTTTATTAGGCTAGACCATTAAACTCTAAGTATAGCTATACCGTGTCTCACAGCCACTTTCAGATATATCAATTTTTCATACAAAATTGTGACTTAATGATAGATTAAATATTAATTGACATCTCTAAGTGCAACCAAATATTATACAATTAATAAAAAACTGAAATACTAAACTTAACCATTAACTATCGTAAGAGTATAAATTTTTACTCTTCATCGTTGGCACTTGGTATAATTACATTGTATGCACACTTTTCCAATAACGCTTGCATTTTTCCATGGCACACTTTATTAAATAAAGTTTAACATTTTATGTTACACTTTTCACTGTTCACTTTTTACATCATTACTAATCTTACGTTAAAACTAAAGATAAATATGTCTACTTTACACATTCAGTATTTGGTCGTTAATTACATACCTACCGTCATCAATCAACAACGAAACACTGAAAGTGAAAATAAAATACACATACATTTAGTTGTAATCCTGTAAAAAATTAAAGTGTCAAAGAAACTATATTGTGGAAAAGTATAAACCGTTTGAAAACTGTGTACACATAAATGCTAATTTCGTATAGGAAGCAGAACAGAAAGCAGCAGCGAGAGCAGACAAACAAGAGGCAAGAGAAGCGCATGCTCGAGAGCAAGCAGCGGCGGCGGAGGCAGCAGCTTACGCTGAGGCACACCCCGTCAAGTCACCCAGCGACTCTTCCTGCCAGAGCTACGAGCTGTTCGTCAATCAGGAGCGAGGGAACCAGGATGACAATACTCGCGAGCGCATGTCTCTCCGTAGCGACCCCTTCCAGGACTCGGTGAGCACACAGCCCACGCACAAGCCCACCGAATCGCACCACGAATCGGCACGCCGACAAAGGAAGGTCAGCATGGTGAGTATGCAGCTATAAATGCACATAACTCACTGCCAATGTTTCTTACTTATATACGCAGTTCCACCACCTCCAAAATCCATTCTATAAGATAAAGATATAGAACAAAAGATTAAGATGCTCTAGGAACAGTCTTTACCCGTCTCTCCCCTCTTTAGCCCGCTTCTGTGGCTAGATGTCAAAAAATTACTATGCTACCTACGATCTAAATTTAGACTAAGTTTCGAATAGAAATTATTAAAAATTTAACTGTACTTTTTTATTTCAAAAGTGAAAATCAAATGATAGTCATAATCAAAATCATTACTTGAATAAGACTAGACTAATAAATAAAATAAATTAATAATTGTCGATGTTGAAAAGACTTCTTATTGATTTGATGACAGACTCAAAAGATTTTAAAACATACCTAGTTATTACTGGATACTCTGACATACTACTGCATATTAGGTTCATAAACAAGCCAATCTCTAATGTCCTCTGTGACCTTTGGTATTAAAATAATACTACATGTATTCTGTTTATTTGTATTTTAAATGTTGGTAAGAAGCTCAAATACTTATTACTTACTCAGATTATTGTAGTTAATATTACAATGTTTACTAAATGGGTTAGTGGGTTATTATTGTTTATAGTCAAGACTAAATCATCTGGTATTATATTCATGAAACAAAGGATAAGAACTTCAATTGCCTAAAATACATGTTAAATATTGGTTTCATAACCAAGTAAGTGACTTTAATTTATGCAACCTTTATGAATCATTGGCAGCCGAGGAAATCTTTTCAACTTGATTCCATCGCCCAATTTTAAAACACGCTTTCACCCATTTTCAGAAACTAAATGTAAATAAAATCATTACATTTTAAGGCTAATTTTCAAGTTGAGAAGAAGATGTGCTTACCTAAATTTGTGTAAATGCTATACGCTTAGTTTAATCTTTTGAGATGTTCTTCTTCTTTAATTTCAAGATTTTTATTTTGTGCAAAATTTACAGATTGATGACTTATCTCATGAATCACTTAAAGCTGCGATATTTATAGACTTCACATCTATTATTCTTATTTGCTAATTCATTAACTTCATCAGATTTAGAATTCATTATATACAAAATAATTTATTTGTAGACATAGATTCGAGTGATTTGTTTTATTTCTTAATTTCAAGGCATGCGAATAGACGAACCTACCATTTCTACCTTAGATCATCATGTTTTTAATCGACCATCATTTGTAAGCTTGTAACTATGCAATCATCAAATTCACTACTTTTTTCATTTATTTAATTTTAATCAATTACAATAGATATTTGTTTAGAACGTACCTAAAATATTTCGTTTGTTATCGCATGGTTAGCGGAAATATAGTTATAGATGTCCTAATTATTGGGCTAATTGCATTTCAATGCACTGCCGTTATTCGTACTTTTTTTGTACTCCAATAATATTTTCGCATCATGTTAATGTATTTTCTTGTAATTCAGTTAAATAAAATAATATTGGAGAACACAAGTCTATTGTCATGTTAGATTGTTTCTTTCGGAATGTAAGTGTTTGTACGGGCCGAGCTGAGATTGAGCAAATCATCGGTGGAGAGGTAGGTTCGGTCAGAACAATTAATTTAACTTAAATAAAGAATTAATATTAATAATAATCATTCCTCAATTTTGATTTGTGATATGCGGAGGCTTCGTGATCTACCAAAAAGAACAGTCGCCATGACTTTAGATGTAGTTATAATTATTGATAGATGGCTAGGATTAGAATGCAAAGTTGCATGTAATATAACCCCACATTACTTCATGTGTTTTTAAACAAAGTTACCTGACTAACCGTTGCTTTTATATCATTATCATTGCTTTTTTTGTTCCATACCTTTAAATTTTGTACAATAAGAATCTGTCAGTTACTGCAATTCCTTATTCTGGCAAAATTGTATAGTTACATTATTTTAGATTTGCTACAAATTCTTATTGTACTAGACATTTATCAGCAGATTTATTTTCATCATGTAAGTATATCTTGATCATTTTACTTTTATGAATTGACTACATTCACTCGTTGTTCATGTTCTGCTTCTTTTCCACAAACTTTTAATATTTTAATTTCAATCACTGTCTATTTCGAAAACTTCAGTTCTATCCTCTTCTTCTTGGATGTCTAAATTATCAATTAGTTAGTGTTGAGATGATTTCATAAATTCACTGTTTCTCTGTATTAAAGGTTACCCACCCTGAACGCATAAATAAATACGGACAGTTGTCGTATGGGCCACTGCGCGAAGGCTCACAGGTTTGTCCCACACACATTGGTGTTTGTGTACCCTCTCCACTTCCTTTACTATTTAAAAACTTTGATTATTTTCTTTCCTGTTGTTATAAATTGGGTTCTAGAAATAAGATATCTAATTTCAATTGCAACAACTTCAAATTTTCACTTATTCGTTGTGAATTATTATTTACTTACGCAAATCATGCGAGCAATGCATAGAAGCAATTGGATTGTATAAACACTGTTTGTTTTTTTATTCAATTTTTCTTTATTTTTCCTTGAATGTGTGTTTCGTTTATCATTTGTTTATTAGCACATGAAAGTATTTAGTAGCCATTACTGTAACTTACTTCAAATCTCATGTATTTCGGAAAGCTTAGATTAAAGCCTCTGCTATCAAATCCTTATCAGTATTAAAACCATCTACATTAAAATTCATTAACTAAATCAGTCTGAATTGAGGAACAGAATGAAGTAATTATTGACCTAAGTATTTTTCGAATCCATGCCTACAGATTTAATTAATTCAAAAATTGCAATTATGAAATTTATTAAGAAATTATGAAGATGTACAAAACATTAAGTTAATACTGCACTTCAGGCTTCTTTATCTCTACCTGGATCTCCATTCAACCTACGTCGTGGTTCAAGAGGTTCTCACCAAATGGCATTAAGACCTAACGGACGATCTCGTTATCCACCGGGAGCTGATCGGAAACCACTCGTTCTATCTACGTATCTGGATGCTCAAGAACATCTGCCCTACGCTGACGATTCTAATGCTGTTACTCCTATGTCAGAAGAAAATGGTGCTATTATCATTCCAGTTTATTATGCAAACCTAGGTTCGTGTTAAATACATTTATTTTATATTTTTATGGAAATAAACTGTAAACGTAGAAGTAATGGAACTTGGAATACGTACGTTACAAAACTAAGGCACGAAAGTTAAAATAAGCTCACTTGCACCAAATAGGAACAGAAATAGGACAGTGGTGAGCACTTACGTTATTACATAATTCAGATTTGCCAGAGTAATATTTCTTTTGGATTAGCTTCCAATTCTTAGAGCAATATTTTTTAATTTTATTTAACGTGTATTTCTAACCATCTGGAAACTGTCTGGTTGATTGGTTCTTCTATTACTCTTAAAGACTCTTACATTAATACACTTACAAGTTTTCACATTTATTATAAAATTTGTGACTAGATTAGCATTACTGTTTAAATGACATTTTAACCGACTCTAAAAAAGGAGGTTCTCGATTCGACAGTCCTTTTTTTTGTATGTTTGTTACTTGATTATTCGGCCAACAGCCTATTGATTTTGATGGTTCTTTTTTAGAAAGATAGGTCACGATTAATGAGGTCGCCATCATAAGTGAAAATTTTATGAACTATTAAATATAACTCGAAAACCACTCGATAAAATAAATAGGGGACCATTTCAAAGTCATTAATAAATAAATAAAATTAATCATCAATCTTTCGAAAAAAAAATAGCGATTCCCGACGTGATACCTGAGGGAATAAGTTGGAGTTGGTTTTTAAAGTTTTACTGCGCTCAGTTTGGCCAAAAAAAAATGCATTCCTAACGACTCCCCACTGATCGCCCCTGTGGTCTAGCGGTCCATGGGTTGGACTTGACTTAGTAATGTTCCGGGTTGGAATCCCGGGTCGGGCAACAAAAAAACAGAAAATGTATATTTTCAATTTTCTATTAAAAAATAACATTGCCCGGGATTGGATATGTGCCCGGTTGGCGATAGGCTTGCCACCTATCACATTGTGGGACCTAGTGTCTTCGGCTAGTCGTGGGTGCCCTGGTTGTGCCTATATGGGCGTGAAGACTTCCAGTTTGGCTAAAAAAAATGCGATCCTAACGACTTTCAGTTGGTCAAGACTAGTGATGGGAAATAAGCAACGGGTTCGATAGAAAACAACATCAGCTTCACTATCAACTTGTTTGTCTAGTTACTAATTCCTGAATTATTTGAACAATGTAACTGACTGATTTTCTTTTCTAGGGTCAAGGCATTCATCTTACACATCACACCAATCAAGGTTATCCTATACCTCTCATGGAGATTTACTTGGTGGCAAAGCACAAACAAAAGAAGCGAGATTAAGAGGTCGTTCAGCATCAAGGAATCACAGTGTAACTTCCCAACCTCATGGATATCCTTTACCTAGACAAGATTCTTCGCTTGCTTCCAGACCTTTAAGAGAATATGTGAGTATTTCACGGTGTTATTTTAAATATATTTAATTTTAACCTAACTTGAACATAACAAAGTTTGTAATAACATCTTGATTATTACAGATTTGATTATGATTAAGTTCCCTTCGTTGTAACTTGCAAATATCGGAACTACAATAGAAATCGTGCAATATTTGTGCAATAATTGCCAATTCCTTTAACATAACATAACAAAACAAAGAGATATTTACATAATAGGCGTTGCTAGGATTATAACCCCAGCTGATCGAGCATGCGCACTTAGAGCCCGTTTTCTCTTGCAATGTAAATATGTGTCTTTATATTTTACTAGCTGATCCGACGAACTTCGTTTCGCTTGACATTAACAACTACTATCAGTTTATATGGAAGAAATATTGTTTTTCTTATTTTACGTGCAATACACAACAAAACATTAATTATTAAAATGAGTCCTTCTGTTCAGGCGAGATTCAATAACCACGGGCAACGGGAATTCATACAATGGGAATTATATATATGTCTATATAGACTAGCTGCCCCGGCGAACTACACATTGCTTGACAATAACAGCTAGTACCAATTATTGATATGGAAATAAAGTATTGTTTTCCTATTTTCTCTGGAATTTTCCCGGTTTTTCTCTCCTGGTAATAACTAACACTACAAAAAAATAATTAAATTGGTTCTTACGTTCTCGCGTAATGAGATAAGCGCTTATATATCTAAAATATTAGTACAGAAACGAACCTTAATCGGTTATTTTTTGGGAAGATAATTGTTATCTTATTTAGTGGACACATTTTATGTTAGAAAAAAATAGCCACATTTGGGAAATCATTTGTTAGTTTCCTGCTATTTTCCCAAATTTTTTTCAACTAACATGTTAATGTAGACATTCCAACCATATCAGGATGGGAACAGAGACTGACACGACGCACAGTGTTTCGTCTAGAACAAGCTAGGTGGACAAAATAATTTTATTATTTTTTTGGCTGGTATTAATTAAATACGTTATATCATGTCGACTTATGCATTTTTCATCCACATACTAGTTATTTCCATATGGGTTTCGTCTCTTTTTCATACATTACGTACGTATATATCATATACGCGTAGGCAAAGATACGTGTAGGCAAAGATAATAAACCGTGGTGAAGTTCTCAAAACTTGATCGTGGTTCAACCATTAAGCTTGATTGGTTAGTGGCGCGTGACGTGCATAGATATTAGTCGGTGCCTTTAACCTGGCTGGATTTATATTCTTTTGACGTTCATAATAGCTGTTAAATATTGCCTTTGGAATCGCTTAGCTATATCAAAAAATGTTGTATGTAGACGTTGATAGGGTTTGATTTTTTATTTACAAATATTTTTTGTATAACTTTCTTCGAAACAGCTAAGTTTATTTAATGCAACTTTTTAACTTGATACAAATTAGCAAATCTTTATATAGCTACGAAAAATGTGAATAGTGCGTTACCATTTAGAAGTTTAAGCCTCTTGCGTGAAAAAGTTTACCGGTAACCCTGTTCTCGAACCAAACAACAAAAGTACCTACTTACCTACTACCTAGCACTGACCTTAAGACATCTTTAATACTAATTTGGCGAGACGTTACTAAGAAACTCGCCCGCTCGTTCTACCACCTGAGAATTGTCACGGTGTTAGTGACAAATAAATCTACTATAAAATCAGGTCTTCAAATGAGTTCGGAACTAACACTAACCGTCGAACTCAGAGATGTTAATTAACCTTTAATCTTTCATTATGTCACAAAGTATTGAAAATATCGACTTAATGACTGATTAAAAGACAATTGATCACTCGGAGTGTGGCCGCAATAGATGTTAAGACATTTATTTAATTAGTACCACTTATTGTCATATTTCAGGAAATAAGTACCACAGAATGTACAGACGAAGCTGGAAAAGTAATAAAGCCTTCTGGAGACAACCCGTTTATAGAATCATCTCAGCAGCCAAATGTAGTTGATATGAGAGGTAAAGTATATGTTCTTGATAGATTTAGATATTGCCTAAGTTCCTCGCGTATTAAAATACTTTAGCTCGCCACAAGAAACCGTTGATATCGAGATGAAAAGTAGGGTATTTCTAATTTTAAGCTAAAATACATTAAAATCGGTCCTACGTTTATGTCATGAAAATAAAATTTAGATATTGCCTAAGTTCCCTGCGTATTAAATTTAGCTTGCCATAGGAAGCCTTTGATATCGGGATAAAAAGTAACCCTTATTTAAACTAGTTCTAAGCTAAAATACACTAAAATGGGTTAATGTTTACGTTTTATTTTCATATTTGTAAACTGATAAATGTTACGTTAAGATTACCGGTAGCCTGAACCCAAGTTGGCAACTATTTATATCGTCACATTGGTATTTTTGATCTTACATGACTTCATAATGAACTTATGAATTTTGCTTGCACTTGAGTAGCCATCAGAATTGCAGTGAATTTTTATGCCAAAACTTTCATTTTGTTACAAAGTGAATCTTCTGTACCTACATCTGTACTTTTACTCATTGGTGATAATTTTGTTGCGCACTCACTAAACTAATTTTAAGTTATCGCTATCTCCTTTCAACGAAAGTAATCGAAAGAGACAAAACGCTTTTAATGCTGTCAGATCACTCGGATAACGTTGATTAAAAACGTTATAATTTGCCATCTCTGGACTAATCTGACATGTCTTAAATATTCCATCTCTTTTATTATTATTTGTTTGAAAAAGATAGCATGCATCTAAAATAAGTTTAGTTTGTGAACAACAGAATCACCGCCATTTTGTGGCCTAAATTTGATATTGTCATTAATGACATGTCCGTAGACATAGAATAGGTTAAGTTTCTGTATAATTATGTTGTACTTTGTATTTCAGATGTTATGGTTTTAAATGAAATAATAGAACAAGCTGGAAGGCAGAGTCGGGCTAGCGATCAAAACGGTACTCAATCCAATCCTTAATTTACTTGTAACATTATACTTGTCTAACAAACTTGACTGTTTGGAATGTCTTGTTGCATTTGTATTTTTGGTTAATGTACTTTAAAAATATCTTAACGTTCAAATAACGCAACGCGACCAGAAACATATTTTTACTGGCTGCTTACCCGCGACTACGTCCGTGTAGAATAGTTACGATTTTCTTACAAAACTTTCATCCCCTGTCATAGTCCTTTGGGTGTTGATTTTTGAAAATAAGCCTACGTTTGAACAAGGATCAAAATCCGCATCAAATTGAAATGAAAATCGATTCAGCTATTAGCCGTGAA
Organism: Calephelis nemesis; assembly: GCA_002245505.1. Classification (NCBI taxonomy): domain Eukaryota; kingdom Metazoa; phylum Arthropoda; class Insecta; order Lepidoptera; family Riodinidae; genus Calephelis; species Calephelis nemesis. The sequence continues at coordinate 134,736 of NJDD01001421.1, read as the reverse complement.
AGAGTAACAGACAGACAGAGAACTAGACAGAAAGATTGGTAGACACACAGACTTTCGCATTTATCATATTAGTAAGGATTGCTCAACGTGTAAACTTAGATTAGATTTAGAAAAAAATGTTATTTTGTGGAAATATATTACTGGCGTTTTCGAGGTGTGGCTAGTCAAAAAAAGTAGTTTTGATACTTAATACTTAATTCGGCAAATCTACAAAAAATTACTCATGGCAAAAGATACATGTTAGAAGCGCACTGATAGAAATTTGTTAAAATCTTATTAAGAATACCATAAACTCAAGCTGATTTGTAATAATTTTACTAAAGATTTTGATAGATATGAGAAAAAATACGAGTATGTTCCGGATCATCACCATTTTGCTACCCGAAATATATAGCAGCATGTTTATTTACTTTAAATGTAAATGTCAATTAACTTTAAATGAATGCTATAAATGTATATTTTCTGGTCGTGTTGCATTAACACAATCAAGTCTTTTACATTCATTTCTTCAATTGATATTCTGTTTATTAACTGTCAGACAAAACAAACACACGCTACATTTTAACACAAACTTGGTATTTGCTCATTATGCAAAAAAGCATAATTGGCAAAACTAACCACAAGTGGGTTTCAATTGACACAAAAAAATTAAATGAAGCACTTCTTTGCACCGAATTTTTTAATAATTGCACTTATTACAAAGAAATATTAACTTTCTAATTCACTTCCCACGATCCTCATATAGTCACGGTACAACCATAACAACCCCTAGTGAGCTTTAGTTTATTTGCATTACAAAAAAAATGACGTCATCAACTCCGCAACCTCATGAAGAAATAAAATTGCATGATTGAAAATTTTATGCGATTTCATTGATCAAAGGCGTTGTTGGGTTGATCATTACTTTCTTAACGCAAAAGAAATACAAATTTTGAATGTCCTCGTGACTGTTACCCATTTCACACAATCGCGGGTTCACTGCGACATGACATGACATGACATGTATAAATTAATTTACTTTTTTGTATTAGTTGATACATAATTTAATTACAGTAAAACTGCTTAAAGCCGAGTTTAATTACTTCAATTTCAATATTAAATCCTCAAAGTACATGAGAAGTTTCGACTTCGTCATCGACTTTGACTTCATTATCAGAATTAGTCTTAGTGGCAATTGACTGCCTCGTAAATACGCTCTTTCAAAAAAATCAGTTCACAAATGATGAAGAAATCGACATTCATTCTTTAGAAACTATGTCTAAAATATAACTTCCTCTGTTTTTTTAAAGTCGGTTAAAAACGAGAAAAATACATTCAAGTGTATCACTCATTACGTAACAGAGGGCATAAAATAGACAGACAAAAACCTATTCCTCCCATGTGTGAACTCGAGGTAGCGTGACTATGTACATAACGTTTTCCGCACTTACATGTTATAATACACCAAAAATCCTCAATTATATCCTAAAATGTTTTAACACCAAAGTATTAGCAACAAAGAATTGGCAAAAGTATAAAAACCTAATTTTCCAGAAACTATCAAATCTAGTTCAGCACCCTATAAATAGACTAACACGAATAGTTTACCCACAAAACCAAACCACAACATTTGTTCTTTTCTAGATAGTTTCTTATGTATTATGTTAGTTGTTAAATCCTTTCCCCTTGACAAATCCAAAGTAAAGCTTCAAAATGTTATACTTTTTCAAAGAAATATTTAATTTGTTAGATTAGTATCACTAAAGTTTTTGTTTCTTAAGTACGCACGTTTTATTTTATGTGTTTCAAAATTCTCAAAGCATGAAATATACTGTAAAAGTATAGACAATAGAAAATAGTTATAATAGATTAACCTCCCTATATTATAGAATATGTGTAAAATAGTAAATACTAATCACGTACTCAGGTACCTTAATGTGAAATACTATATTCATAGCTTAAAAAATATATTTGCAAACTTTTTTAAAAAAGAAAAAAAATCGCCTAAATAATCGGTGTTTAAATCCGTGGCCTTATCCACGAGAGACGAAGGGTACAGGTTCAAAGTCGACTTAGGAGATTTATTTTCTTATTTAAATAAATCATAAAAAAATATCCCAGTCATAGGAAAAGTGGTAAAATTAAAATATCTTTAAAAATATGTATTTTTAAGAAAATACATATTTTTAAAGATATTTTTAGAAATAGAAAGATTTTCACCTCTTGACATAAAAATAAACGATAAAGTGTAAAATGAATTCGATAAAATGTAAAATGTTATTTTTTTTTCTGCAAAGTAATTGTAAACACTTAAAACGTAATGCCACGCTATTCGTAAAGGCCTTAAACCTCGTTTTTTTTATGATATTGGAAGGCAAATAAGCAGACGGATTTCCTGATGGTAAGAAATTCACGCCGCCTAGAGACACCAAAGATGGTAATGGTGCGTTACCAACCTGAGGTCAGGATGTTAGGCCTCGAGCAAAGTAAGTTTATCGGCTACCTTACCCTCCGAACCGGAACACGTCATGACGTTATGGCGGCAGGAATAGGTAAGGCGGTGGTACCAATCCGGGCGAGTCGCTGCTAAACTCTACCACCTAGTCAGAATTCACGGTGTTAGTGACGGTGAGCCTTTGCTCGCCTTTTACGAGCTGCCTGGCAAGGAAGGCAGATGGTCTATTCTACAAAGGAGCCCGGACCAACACGGGGATAAACGTTCTTAAATTAAGATCTTTCCTTGAATAGAACTTTATTTAATTTGGTCTCAACTTAGAATACTGGCCTATAGCAACAGAATAAAAAACTCTCATATTACGAATATTTGCAAACGGTTCATAATTAGCAAATATAAAATTTATCTCATAATCTGATAACGCACTTTAGAATTAAAATCGCTTGATAAGCATTTTCAATAATGTAGAAAACATAATGTAAGCTAAAAATTAAGATTATTACATCGTATACGTGTGCAGAGGAGGCCTTTAAACGATGAACGACTGAAATGATTTCATACAGCCATAATATTTCAAAAAACTTAGTCTATGTAAATCACTTCTCTTTTATATAATTTTTCGGATTTTTGAGATTTTTTAAAAGAATAATTCATTCGTCTTTAACAAAGATTATAAGAGTTATGGTGTAATTCAAATATATCTATTACCATACAGATTACTAAAAGGTAGATTAGAAGAACTCTGTGAGGTCATCAAAGTTTTTATTTACCAGCCCCTTGTTTTACCGCAATATCAAAGCCTCTGACTTTCGATCTAGATAATAAGATCGATGGACTTACTCATAAGTAAATTCTCTACGTTTAACTTAACAACAGATCAGTGCTATGTCAGTCCCACAGGAACATTATTTCGGGGTAAAAATTATCCTTTGTGTTAATCCAAGTTACCCTCTATGTGTGTGCCAAGTTTTATGAAAATCGGTTCAGTACTTTTTGTGTGAATGAATAACAAAGAAACAAACAATCTTTCACATTTATAACTTGAGACTGAGTGACTGAATGAGAGGCTGGTGTTTTCTATAAGTTATCCCGAATCACGAATGAACTATTATACCCCTATAAAATGCACACGAACGCAAATTTATTAGACTCAGACATAAAAAGTTTAATAAAGCTGCGTATTGGTTCCTGTGTAAATAGAAAATAAGAAGAAAAACTAAATATAGTTACTGAAAAATCGACAATAACACAAGAGAAATTAAATTTTGTGATCTAGGATATTATGCATAAATTTTAAATATATCGACTTCTGTGTGCGATGTATATGTGTATTGCCAAACTCTGCAGGTATTTAAAATAAAAACACTAAATTTCCATACAATTCAAATTACGTACAGTCAAAGAGAAAAATGTTAAAGAAAATAAAAATATGAATATAGTTTTTCCAAACCTTTAAAACGATTGACTGTCCAAAATTATCCCGTAGATACCTAAATTAGTTCCGTCTCCATTTAATGGGCCAGTATTGGTTATAAATAATGAGCGAATACTAACAAAAGTTATTTCTCTCTCCTCAACACACACACACACCATCGGTAAACGGGACACAACAGTGTCAGTGTACTACTTCCCAACAGCGGAAGACGATGAGGATGGGCCCACGTTCAAGGAAAAGCTTCTTGAGTGCTTGATGAAAGGAATCGACTTCTTCTGTGTATGGGATTGTTGCTGGTTGTGGCTGGAATTCCAGAAGTACGTCGCCTTATTAGTGTTTGACCCGTTTGTGGAGTTGTTCATCACTTTGTGTATTGTGGTCAACACTTTATTCATGGCTTTGGACCATCATGACATGGATAGAGATATGGAAAAAGCCCTCAAAAGTGGCAATTATGTAAGTATATTTTATATTTATTAACCACAGTACAAATTTTTTTTATTCGATTATGTAATTGTTGTATTTATGTATTTACAATTACATAATCATAAAAAATGTATTTATTTAATGATACAACAAATGAAAAAAAAATATAAATATAAAACAAAACGTCAAATAAAATTAAAGTTTTTTTATATTAATAATAATAAGACTTTATTTGCCTTAGTAAAAACGATACATTGCAAGTCTTCTTATCATACTTTAACTGTTAAAATATCTAAAATCATAAAATTAAAATATTTAACTAAAAACTCGTAAGGAAGACATCAATTGTGGAATTATAAAAAAAGAAGTATCTTCACGCCCATATCCCCGAAAAAGTAGGCAGAGGCATAACCAGGGCACCCATGACTAGCCGAAGACACTAAGTCTCACAATGTGATAGGTGGCCAGCCTATCGCCAACCGGGCACATATCCAATCCCGAGCAACATTCTTTTTTATTAGAAAATTTGGAAAAAACAAATTTTATTTTTGTTGCCCGACCCGGGACTATAAGATTATTGAATAATCATTTTTACGATCTAGCAAATTTAATTGATTGTATTTTTTTTTCAGTTTTTCACTGCAACGTTTGGGATAGAAGCAATGCTAAAACTAATAGCTATGAGTCCAAAGTATTATTTTCAAGAAGGTTGGAATGTATTTGACTTTATAATTGTGGCCTTATCATTATTAGAATTGGGACTCGAAGGAGTCCAGGGTTTGTCTGTATTGCGTTCCTTTCGTTTGGTAAGTTACAAATTTTAACACATTTTTGTAATATAATTTTTTATAAACTATTTTTCATTTTTTTAACAAGAGCAACAGAATTAAATTTTGTGGGACTTAATATAGGTATAAATTTTTCAATTAATTTATTACTCTCATAAATTATTACATCATGTGATAATATTTTAATAGTCTAATTAAAACTTTAACAAATATGTAACTATTTTTTTAGTAAAATATAATAAATGAGTCTTAAGTGGGTTATTTACCATAAAAAATAAATATTTACATATTTCATAACTTTATCGATGTTTTTGAACACTTTTGCAGCTAATTGTAACTTTTGTTATTTATTAACACTTTTATCTGGGACCTTAATATGTGACGTCAATATTATTTCACGAAAGCAATATTATTTCAATAATACAATAAGTAATCGCAAAAGAAGAACTTATTACATCAATAATTTAGCCGCAATTCGCACAGCAAATATTTGTTTAAACAGCAGTATGGAAGTAATACTGCTTTAAGAAGTAATGGTACAGCCCCTAATCATATATTGTGTGTACCAGTGGAGTGTTTATTATTTTAAAGTAACAATTTTAGTTTTTTATTTGTATTTAAACGTTTTCAGCTGCGTGTATTTAAACTAGCCAAGTCCTGGCCGGCGCTAAACCTTATAATATCCATTATGGGTAGGACTGTGGGAGCTTTAGGGAACTTGACCTTTGTCCTTTGCATCATTATATTCATATTTGCGGTGATGGGAATGCAGTTATTTGGGAAAAACTACACAGGTTCTGTTTGAAAGAGAATTTAGTATTACTAAAGAAAGGCTTCATTATTAATTAAGCTTCACATCCCGATTCTAACACAGGGCTTGATCGAAACATTTTCATTGAGGACCTTTGGTCTAGTGGCTTTATAACACGGAATGATTCCATCGAAAGGATCCATGATACACGTTATAAAGCTATTCCACGCAGCTTATGAGTTAAGCTTTGCATTCAGTAATATAGATGACTTGCAGCTTTGCTTCCCGAGGGTATTTAATAGCATTGGGTTGGTTACTGATGGGATCTATGTCTTACAATCAGGACTTAATCAATTGGAACAAAACAACAAAATTTAAATCACACGAAACATAAAATAAGGCTCTGTATAAACAATTTAACATATATCCCACTCACTCAGAAAAAGATCGAAATTAACGCACATTTTTATAGGTAACTCTAGCACACATTTGCTAATTTAGTATCAAATGATCTAGGATCACTCAAGGTTTTATTGGTTGAGTGATTATGGATCGCCAGTGAGTGCAGTAGCATAGGTGAAGCGCCGGTAAGCGAGCTTGTGTGACGCCTGGTTCCACAATTTATAATTGCAGCTTCGAGTATTCAAATTGGCAAAGTCGTGGCCGACACTTAATTTACTCATCTCAATAATGGGTAGGACGATGGGTGCCTTGGGCAACTTGACCTTCGTATTGTGCATCATTATTTTCATATTTGCCGTGATGGGTATGCAACTATTCGGAAAAAATTATGTGGGTAAGTGAAAAATTGGTGGGAGTGTTGCATGTTCGTTGGTGTCTGTTAAACGTCAGTGATGTGAAAGCCCGCCCTTTTCGCGTTGTTATGGAGATGGCCACAGACTAAAAATAAGGCACTATTCTCAAAAAGCTTAAAGCGCAATAAATTGTTCTAATTTTAAATTTAACTGATTGTATTAAGATATTCTATTTTTAAATATTCTATTTTTTGTAATACGTGCAATGTGTTGTTTGATCGCTTACGTTTTGATCAGGATTATTCTTGTAATATATTAAAGTGTGGAAGACATATATGTGACATGCACCTCCATGCTTTAACTGGGCTCTCCGTCACGTCGAATAGAATCTATTGTGTTTATGTGCGTCACACTGTTGTGCTCATCTTGACTATTGGCAAGAATCGTTGTAATTCTTCCAAATGAGCTTAACCCTTAAAACATTCTGTTGATTCTGTTAACCCTAGCTTTGGCGCCTCACTTGTGAGACACTCGTCAGCTTTTCTGATTCTTTCTACTATGGTTAGGTATTTGAAATATTTTAACTGATTTTCATAGAGTTTTGCATGGCAACTTAAAACCATATCATTTCTTCCTAGCATATCTATCAATTTAAACGCATTTCAAGTATGTAGCACTATTCATTAACGATGTGTAGCAGAGATATTATAAAAAGAAATTGATATACAATAGCAACTTTCTGAAAATTTGAGATTGTTTTAAACATTGCGCAAAGTTAAATTAAGTGTTACTTTAAAAAATATATCAGTGGATTGTTAGCAGATATTAAAATACTTTGATGGTATAAAACAGTAAACGAATACACGGCTCACCTAATAATTAGAGACAACATTGGCCTATAGACACCATAGACGGTACAGGTGCGTCGCTGTATTGTGACGTAATTGTTAGGACTTTTGTAAAAAACCACCATACAACCTGTCATCAAGACCGTAACATGACAGTCATGGCAACAGATCTATTAATAAGGCGATGGATCCCTACCCAGGCAAGTTGTTGTACAGCACACTATCACCAGTTGTCTTACCCATTTAACCTATACTCACCTGGCAGCATAAGCTGTTTGGTAGGGAGGCAGATGGTCTACTACACGTTGGGAACCCGGACAAACATGGGGAAATTATAGACTAAAAATTAATGGAATGTTTTAAAATAAAAATAACATTGAGGGTAACACCTATTATCCTTGACTTAGTTAGAAATGCCAAATTTCCATTTTTTTAAAACGAACTTATAGATGAATGGCTTTAAAGTTTTGTTTTAAACAATCTGTATGTTCAATATAATTTATTGATTTAAAAAAAACGGACGGTAAAACGATGTACGACTGAGAACATTAAAGAATAAAGCGACTCCAATCGCCTCTTTAATTTAATGATCCCGTAACTTGTTACATATTATTAAGCTGCAGTTTTCATATATATCAATAACAAATAAATCATAACATGTAAAAATATTTCTGCCATGCATTTATTATAATCGAACGTTATACATATTAACTATAATAGTTTCATGTTAACTACGAGAATATTATATTATTATATATTTACACAGTATTTTAATAAAAATTGTCACCGTATTTATATTAATATCATTATTTAAAAAATATAGACCACAATGGGAGGTCCTGTGTGTAAGATTAAATATTTTAAAGTATACTACCATTCGTAACGTATAAGCTTTTAAAGTCCTACGCGCTACGTTTCCTGCTACGGCCTACGAGAGAACGCTATGCTTATGCTACGACCTACGAGTACGTTACGCTGCTACTGCTTGCATTTGTTGGGCCATGAAAATAAAAAATAATAGGAATGTGCAACAGTGCAACTAATTACATATACCGATGTAAAATATCGCTATCTTAGTGAGCGCAGTCTGTTACGTAGTTTTTTTTACTGTGGAAACCTTTTCACATCGACAAACTAACTTCTGATATTGCTATTTATTTGCATTTTTATCTCACTTTGCACTAACTGATTACAATAACAAAAAAAATTGAAGATTTCGAAAAAATAATGTTAATTCATAGCACACATTACACAGAAATAATAAAAGTATCCCCCACGGCCGTATCCCCGAAGTTGCGAGGTACCAGGACTCTCGCGAATAACCGAAGACAACAAGTCTCACAATATGATAGGTGGCAAACCTATTCCTAGCTGGCCACTTATCGAATCCCGGGAAACGTTGTTTTTATTAGAAAATTGAAAACAAACGTTTTCTGTTTGTTGCCCGCCTCAAGATAGTAATAATAAATAAATAAATGCCTTATATTCTCTATCTCTAGTAAATTACTTATGTAAACTGCCTCTTATTACACATCCCATTAAGTCAGTTTTTATGTCCAATGAGTGCAAGTAAGATTAAAAATGTTTTATGGCCCAACATTTCAATTGTTTATTACCTTCGCGGTATCAGGCCATAACGTTTTTTAAAATATTTCCACTACTATTAAATTAATTTTAATTAAACGTCGCTTTCATTTAATTGAATCCTTATATTTAAAACTAAGAAAACCCAAACACACTAGAATTATTAGTTTCCCAACTGTTTCCTCAAGAAGACGATCTTTAGAACTTCAGACGCCTCTTATTTATTCTATTGTTTCTGGAATATCTACAAAGTACAGGCAAGCATCTTTCACGATAATAACGAGAATGATAATTAAAAAAGAAGAAAATATATTTAATAATTACTGCAACTACACACATATAAATATTAATATATTATCTCTATATCACAAAAAATTATTCACTATTAAAAACATAGGACCTTTCATATCAAATAGAAATTTTACTTATGATTGTTCTTTAACTTTTTAATCTAATAATAAATAACTGCATATTGTGTACACAGATTACGTAGACCGTTTCCCGGATGGTGACCTGCCTAGATGGAACTTCACGGACTTCATGCATAGTTTTATGATCGTCTTTCGTGTGCTTTGTGGAGAATGGATAGAGAGCATGTGGGATTGCATGCTCGTTGGAGATGTATCGTGCATACCGTTCTTCTTGGCTACCGTCGTTATTGGCAATCTAGTGGTTAGTATTTCTTTTACAACTAGCTATAGGTGCGACATCATCTGTATCATATTTTAAAATAAGAAGTAGCCTAAGTTACTCCCTATGATACCAGCTACCGGCCGGTGAAAATGACATCAACATCGGCCTAGTCGCCTCCGAGATTAGCTGGAACAAACAAAAAGTAAGACAAAAATGAATAAAATGTTATTTTGATATACTTATGTACCATATATACACCCCAATATTATTCATTTGTATATAAAGAAGAGACATTTTGCACGTCAACTTATACTTCAATCCAAACAAATTTATTTGATATAACTGAATAACTAGTAGTAGGTATATTGTATGATCTAAGACATGTACAAAGTTTATGCAACAAAAATGTTATACACACTCACATACATATCTTCAAGCCAAGTCTCTTACGGGGTAGGTAGAGCACCTATCGAGTGCCAAATCTCACGATCCTTGCAGACCCTTCCTCTAGAGTCGTTCCATTTTTATACAAACACGCCGGTTTGGGAGACTGTTGGCACCACTTTCGGGTAAAACCCAAGCGAGTGATAAATGACAAGATAATTATCACAATAAAATGTTTAACTTAAGAAACGCAAAGGTAACTTTCTCGGTAGGTTTGGAAACGGTGGTAGTTTACGGTAGACAGGGATAAATTAATTTACATTCTAAAAATTGTTGTAATAATAAATAATCTTATAATAAATACAAAATACAGTGTGTTGTAGATTGTAACTAAATAAATAAAATTAGTAATTTGATTAAAACCTATTAAATATTTGCACACCACAAGTTGGTAGAATATGTTGAAACGCTTAAATAATTTTGTAACATCTTTGTAACACTCATATTCCGCAATGTGTAAATATGACATTAAAGCAAAATTATTTGAATTGAAAAAAATGCTTATTTGAATTTGATTTTTTTACGCTTTTGATTCTTTAATCTAAAGCGTTAAAAAACAAATATTTTCCAGGTACTCAGCCTCTTCTTGGTCTATCGCACTCAAATAAATAATAAAAACAAAAATCGAAATAATGCTTATTTGAATCAAAAGCATAAGAAAACCTAAAAAATCAAATGTTTTTCAGGTACTCAACCTCTTCTTGGCCCTGTTGCTCTCAAATTTTGGTTCATCCAACTTATCCTCACCAACAGCGGATCAAGACACAAATAAAATTGCAGAGGCATTCAACAGAATATCTAGATTCATAGACTGGGTTAAAAAGAACGTGGCGGATATCCTCAAGCTGATAAAAAACAAGTTGACCAACCAAATAGCGATACATGCACCTGGTAAGATTTACTTTTAACAGAGGTGGATGTGGCATGTTGTTGTCTGTATAATTGAGTGTATAATTGTATTATATATGTATATATCCAACTATTTGTGAACATAATATAAAATGTAGTTTTCAAGAACGGAAATCACAATCATTCATTTATTCTTGTATTATAAATATGAGATGTTTTATATTGGTTGATTACCTGAATATCATTAGAGATTAAGTTATTTAATTATTCAATAAACGTACTTTGTTATACATCAAAAATTAGAACATTTGGCAGAAAATCACAATATTGTAGAGTATTATCATACCCATTTCCGCGAGAGTTAGGCAGAGGGCTAACCTCATTTTCTAATAATAAAAAAATGTTGCTATTGACTTTAGGTAAGTTTTAAAAAAAACCTATTCCATGTATATATATAAAAAATATATTTAAAAGTAAATTAGTATCTTCACGCCCATATCCCCGAAGAGGTGGGCATAGGTACAAACGACTAGCCGAAGACACTAAGTCCCACAACTTGAAAGGTGGCAAGCCAACTGGGCACATATCCAATCCCGAGCAACATTTTGTTATTAGTAAATTGGAAAAACCCAAGTTTCTATTGTTGCCCGACCCGGTATTCGAACCTGGTACGTCATGCTGTCAAGTCCAACAACTGAACCGCTAGACCACAGAGGCGATAAAAAAATATAAAAAGTACTTAAAAAAGTTTTCAACAAATTTTCGAAGAATTGATCAAAAAGTATGTTCCGAACAATTGCTTAATTCTGAACTATACTTACAAATAGAAAAAAACTGTACCATTCATGATATTCAGGACATCAACCACTTAAACATAAAAACCATTACAGATTATGTATTTCTAAAATAGTTATTAAAAATTAGATGTTGGTAAAAAACTAATTTAAGTTTGAGTAAATGGACATCACCTCAACGTCCATAGAGTCTTTCCACTTCAAGCGTAGATATACTCGTAAGAGTTCTAGCTTTTATTAAATCCACTTGAATCCTAGTAAGGCAATCGTAAAATTTTACAAACGTACTTGCTGGTAGTCATCAGGTCTACAAATAAGCTATATAAAAATTAAAGTATTTGGGGGTGTATGAATGTCTACAATATCTTAACCGAATATTAAAGACATTCAAAAAACCCTACTTTTACATGTTGTCATTTATATAAATTATTCTCATATAATTTCTTCTCCTTTTTCCCCTCATATATCCGTGTTAAAATATATAAAAATAATATACCGGCGGACTTAAGTATATGCCAGTTTAAAATAAGATTTTTACACTTCATAGAGTATATTACTACCTAAAAATTAAATATTTAACATTTAAGCAACTTAAACTGGCAATAGTAGTAACCACATCATTATAATTGTTAATTAACGAATTCGTACCTTGACTTCGACTAAAGCTACCAAAAATAATGTTTAAAATAACATTTAAATATAAATAGCCCAATAAATATTTTTAGCGCTAGAAATCGTATGATTAAAAACTTAACTCATTCTAAAGTTCTTGTCGATAACAATCGTAAAGTATAAAAGGTCCTGTTGGGATTTAATGAATGTTGAAATGAAATTAATAACGATTTTCGTAAATGACGTTTTGTTTTAATCTTGACGATAGCTTGCTTTAACTTATTCTTATAAGTTATTACTAAGCTAAATATTTAAACAAGTATAAAAATATTAATTAATTTATTGGTTGATACGTCTTGCCCATTGTGCGTTGCTTGTGCCCTAGCAGAGTCGTAGAGCTAAGACCCTTTGTATATTGGTATTTAACCCCTGATACACTCTTTTATTATTTGTGTTTTGCGTGTTTCCCTGCAAAAAGAATTCTTTGTGCGAGTGTAAAACTAAGCTTTTATGTACCTTGTGTATGAATGCTTAAATGTTTTTGCATGATGACGGTAAGTATTGAGTTTGATATTCGGTGTCTTGTGTTTTAAATATGGATAAGTATATTTTTTTCTTTTAAATAAATATAATCGGCCAAGATTTTTCTTTATTCAGACATATTTTTTATAGACTAAAAATCTACAAAAAAATTAAAAAAATATTTAAAAAATTTACAGATTTAGTAATTACATTTTAAAATAAAAAAAATAAAAGCTTTTTATTTTATTTGTATGAATATTACGTTTTTTTCGCTTACGGGAGTCGTATCTCTAATTGGGAAGTCTTAAATGTACTAAAATTGGGAAACTGGTCTACTTTCTATGCTTGGGTGCTTCGCCGACGCATTCTTGGACAATGACGCGCGACAAATAGGCTTAAAGGCGGCTTTATGCGGCCGTTGTGTATCTTCAGAGCGAGTGGATAATGAACTGGAACTAGGCACGGACCTGGATGATGGAGTACTCTACAAAGATAAGAAGTTGAAAGATCAAGTAGAAGTGGCGATTGGAGATGGCATGGAATTTACGATACCAGGTATTCTTGTTATATTTTACAACAAAGTATTAAAAAGTATCTTCACGGCTATACTCCCGAAGAAGTAGGCATAAGTACAATCATGGTACCAACTACTAACGGTTAGCTGAAGATTACTTAGTTCTACAATGCGATAGGTGGCACACCTATCGCCAACCGGGCGCTTAACCAATCACTGGTGTTGTTTCTATTGCTGACTGAAAAAAACACATTAACTCCCTTACTAATAAAACTTACACGTCCGTTGATCTGGTGTGTAACTTCACTTTTTACAATTTTTAACCTAAAGTAATATAAGGAGAATTAGGGTTTCTTCTTCAAAATCGAAATGTATTTATTCACGCAGATCTATACAAAGATTCTTGTGACGTGTCTAACTAACATCGGATCGGAACGCAGCCACACACTGAGAAGATCCTGCGAAATAAACTCAGTGGGCTTGTCTTTTTTTTCTTATAAATAAAATTTACAAAAGTATTTTACATGTAATAAATTTGTAGAAATTGTATGAGGAACAATTATCCCAAGCATTTCTGTCTTCTAAATATTCTAGAAGCTTATAACCTTTACCATGCAACTTCAATTTAATACATTTATTAATTTATTTAATGGTAAGTCTTTAATATGCTCGGGAAATTTATTGTAAAAACGCGTACATTGGCCCTTAAAAGAATAGCTAATTCTATGGAGACGAGACTTATCTTTTCTACACTTTTCAAATTCTCTTGTACTTTTCCACAATACGCTGTATTTAACACTTTAAAAAATTTAATAAAGTACAAGTAAAGGTGTGTAGGTCCTTATATCAACTATCATTCAAAATCTAAAAATTCTACTAACACCTCGACCGTATGACCGTATGGCCTACCTGAAATGACATTATTCTCAACGACTTGTCAGGATCAGATTTTTTTAGGAAACCTAATTGAGAGGAACTCAATTAAGAGGCTGATTCATTCATTTAGCCAGAAAAGTCATTCAGCATACATCAATTGTTACATAGCCTCTTATTTTCAAGTTTGCCATCAAAACATTGACTTTTTGGTACCTTTCTCTACAGATATACGACCCAACAACCAAAACGATATAACTCATATATCGTTAACATTTTGATTCTGAATACCATTTCAAAATACTGTATTTAAATAAAAGTCAGACAGCCTCGTTGGTCGAGGGGTTAAAGACGTTATAGACAGTTATAAGCACGACTTCCAACAAAGGTAACCTTTAATCCAGCCTTTCCCAAAGTGGGCGATAACGCCCCCTTGTGGGCGCTGGAAGCCTAGGGAGGACGTATAAATCTTAAAGAAATGTTTTTTTTTAACTCCATGCAAAACAAATTTGTTATTGAGGTTGAGGAGGGACAAGAAAAAAACTAGGTGATTTTCAAGGTGGGCTTTACTTGAAATAAGTTTGGGAACCTCTGCTTTAAACAAACTTTTATTTCCTAAATTGGATTAAATCTACATTCCAGATAGACGCAAAACAACGTTTATAATTAGTGTTTACAACCGTCTAGAACCCCTATTTGCATACACGCCTAACTCCATCGACTAACCGCTAAGTTCGATTCCTGCCGGGAGCAGACATTTTTGTGATGAATATGTAGATGTCTGCAAATCTGGGTCTGGGTTTTTATTAAATTTACTCTGGTATTTATACAAAAATTTGTATGTATTAGTATCGTTGACTAATACCCCTAGCAAAAGCATATAATTTTCTTACATCAAGGCTAGAATAAATTTGTTTAATGTATTTCTTTATGATTTATCATAACAGAGATGAATTATTTTCCTAATAATAAGTATGATATCTATACGTATACCTATGTGTGTGTTATTTTGTGAATAACGACAATATACCAATATATACGAATAATGTAGGTAATAAATATTATTCGCAGGTGACAATAAATATAAAAAGGGTAAGATATTGATGAATAACATCAACGCCATCACTGACAACCACACAGACAACAGGATCAACTGCGAACTCAATCACCACGGATACCCTATACAGGTAAAATCATATGTTTTGTAAACATTATTATATAACGTCACCCCAAGTCCCTTACGGGGTAGGCAGAGAGTATCAAGTGCCAGACCTCACGATCCTGACAAACCTGCCCGGCTTCCTTCACGTTCATTACTCTTTTCATACAAACACGCCGGTTATGGAGACTCTTAACACCACCCTCGGATAATATCCGGGTGATCTGTAAATGTTATTCGTTGGTATAGCAATTTTTTAATAGAGAACTTAGTTGGTCCACTTTAGGGATAGCGTCTACGCTTAAGCTGGTTCCACACAGTTGTAAACATGCCTTCCAACAAAGGTATCCTTGGAGGAAAATTCTATGTTCCGATTGTTATTAAATTTGAATTACATCTACGGAGGAGACAGATGCAAATTAATGTTCACATCCAGTGTTTGCAACCGTCTAAAATTGCTTTAAACGTCATCGACTGCCCAAAGGAGCTGGTGCGGTTCTCAAAAGGGGCAGGCATTTGTGTGATGAACACGGATATCTGCACTTCTGGGTCCCCTTTGAGTTTAGAGTAATTTGTTTAGTCCAGTCCACATGTAAGAAGTCTTTCTTTAAACCATTAAGTATTCTTCATTTAGGCATTATTAAATTGGTCTCATCAGCCATGCGGCCTTTATAAAAAAGGGATTCCGCTTGCTGTAAATACCATTGTTGGAACAATTATACACTACTACTATCATTACATACTACGAAATATTAATATCTTTTCATATCATTCGAAAATAGGTATTCAATATAATATTAAATGTTTAAAAAATTGTAATAGTACCTCTACCGGTACAAAACTAAAAACTTAATGTTTTAATAAGTATAGATAGACCTACTTTATTCGTTGCTTTATTTTAACAAAGATGAAGCAATTATAATAATATTCTACCGGGGATAGAACATCATTAGTATAACGTACCAAAACAACTTGCAAAAAAAGAGATGTGCAAAGATAAACAAAAAAAAACTAAGTTCGAATTACAATTTCAGGATGATGACACAATTAGTCAGAAGTCTTACGGCAGTCACAAAATAAGGTCGTTCAAAGATGAAAGTCACAAAGGATCAGCGGACACTATTGATGGAGAAGAGAAAAAAGATGCCAGTAAAGAAGAATTGGGATTAGAAGAGGGTAAGTTCTAAGAAATATTAAATTAAGTATACTTATTCCCTTACTGGTATTACAGGATAAAACATGCAGACGAAATCCTTAAGATAAGGAATACTAGTGGAAGAATACTAGTAGATACGCCACTTCCACGCCACTTCAATAAACATGGTTATTCAAGGTTTAAGTTGACATTATAGCGTGTAATACAGTGCAATAAAGACTGTAATGTCTACTTAACCTTAGAGTACTTTAGAAATCTAACTTTCAGCTTTTCAGTAGCAAGTTTCTATACTTTTTATCGTCGGTGCTTGGTGGGATTCCATTCTTGTTACAATTTATTTACAAACACTTATACCTTCCACAATATACTTTTACCGGTTTCGCTATACAAGCATCATCAGGGCTATATAACAACTTGTATAGCGAAACCGACTGGCTAACCTTTAAAACTAAAAAATAACAAATATATTGTAGAAGGTACAAGTGTTTATTAATAAATTGTTTCAGTAGAAAGGTTAGTGAATCTTGTAGTAACAAATACACGTCTCTATAATATAAGGCAAAGGTGGTAACGATACGTTGTCAACCTAAATCTGATATCTTAAGCCAATCCTTATACTCTTTTATTCTTATACTATTTTATAGTACCTATCAGAAAAACGTACAAAAAGGCGATTCTTTGAAAAGCTCTACCACTTATCCTCCAATAATCAATGTAACATCTTAACGCCCATATCCCCGAAAGGGTAGGCAGTGGCACAACCAATGTAACCATAATAACCATAGGCGTATGAGGAGCCGTAAGCTTAATCAATCCTAATGTGACTAAAAATAACCAGGCGTTAGTTTTACGAATATTTTGACTTATGGACCTGTGATCATTGCCATTCATACAAACAAATATCGTCCGTAAACGAATCGTTCGTTTCTTGAATATAATAACCGGGCTTTAGTCATGGTCACTATGACCTAAAGGCAAAGAAATTGACACTCCCCTTTTACGAGATGCATTATACAGGGTCACTTGTAACTAACGCATAGCCTTTCTAGGGCGGCTTTACTACATCAAAAGAGATCATCATCTTTTAGAGAATCGCGAAAAAATTATTTATTTCTCCATACATTTTGTCGAAGGACGGTAAACTTTTTGTATGGAGAGCCAAATTCTTTTTTCTCGATTTCCTAAAAGTTGTAGAACAGAAGTTGTTGCTTTTGACGAACTAAATCCGCCCTAGAAAGGTTGTGCGCTAGTTGTGAAAGTTGTGCAGTAGTTGTAACCCTTATATAAATTAAATTGAATTAAGTCTATATTCTTCAAAAGAAACCCAAGACCAATGTGAAAAAAAACATGTATTTCAACATTTCAGAAATGGCCCAAGATGATGAAGATGGCAAATTAGATGAATTGGGAAAGATGGATATCAAGATAGAAGGTGAAGCAGCTATCGAAGAAACTCCAGCTGACTGCTGTCCAGAGCCTTGTTACGCGAAGTTCCCGTTCTTAGCCGGCGATGACGAATCACCCTTTTGGCAAGGCTGGGCCATGTTAAGACTTAAGACATTCCGACTTATAGAGAACACGTATTTCGAAACGGCTGTGATAACAATGATTTTACTTAGTAGTTTGGCTTTGGTAAGTAATTCATTGATTATATTGATTTAGCTACAACAAATAATTACACAAGTATACGATGGCAATAAGTGCTTCAACCGACTTTAATTTCTATATTAAGATCCAAATAAAATTATTTAATTTGCAATTTTCCGTCAAAAAAATGTATACGTATGATGGAGTGACAAAACAGGAAAACAGTGCGCTATGAATGAATTGGACTTATCAGAAGCTAAAAACTCCCAAATATGTCCAGCTCCACAGAACAATAAACAGTTTTATTAGCACCATCAATATATATATATATATATATACTATCAAAAACTCAACGTACGTTTCGCTTCATAACCGGAACATCATCAAGAGAATTCGAATGCACTCCATGAAGGTCAAGAAGACACTTTAGATAACGTTTTAGTGTTGTGTAGAGCTGGATATATTCGAGGGTTTTTGGCTTCCGGTAAGTCCAATTCATTCATAGTGCGCTGTTTTTCTTTTTGTCGCGCCCAAAAATGTATACCTAACATTTTTTTGGTGAAAACTGCAAATTCAATCATTTTATTTGGATTTAAGTCTGGCTTTCTGCAAAGTAACGCTTTCTTTTAAAAAAAACACTGTCATGATCTGATCCTTACGTGTAAAGAAACGCATAAATAAACAGCTCTTGCACTCGGTTAAAATTATTAAAGGTATTTTCTCAATGGTGACTGCTTTCTATCGAGAAATTCACCTGTTACCACAAAATACATAATTTGAAACGATGATTTTCAGGCATTAGAAGATGTCCACCTACCTCATCGACCAATTCTTCAAGACATTCTCTACTACATGGACCGGATATTCACTGTCATCTTCTTCATCGAGATGTTGATCAAGTGGCTTGCCCTCGGCTTCCAAAAGTATTTCACCAATGCCTGGTGCTGGCTTGACTTCATCATCGTCATGGTAACTTATTTGGCACTTAATTATACAAATTAAGCCACATATTTTTTTATAAAATAATGGAAAATTTTGCAAAAAAATACTGTTTGACTAATTTTTCATTTAAATACAATAATGATCCCATGATAGAAATCATTGCCTTCAAACATATCTATAATTACATTGCGCAATAGGAAAAAAAACAAATTTATTTAAGTTTGATAATTTAACAATCAATCAGTTATCAAAATCAGCAAGTGATTGATAGAGTGCAACAATGATATTTTCAATAAAATAAGTTGATCTTATCAGTGAAATATAATTTTAAATTTTACAGTACGTTTATGGGTAATAAGGAAAAATAACTTCGCTTTCATTTTAATAAGACTCCTTACTTAACCTTGATAAGGAACTACCTTTAATCTCTCAATTTGATCGACATTAATGTTTAATATCTTAATAATTTGTCTATCTAACAATCATTAATAAAATTGTGATTTTAATGATGCCGATTCAATCTCTCCATTAAAAATACACTTATGCAGCCACAAAAGGGTCATTTGTATTTAAGGCGTTAGTCGACGGCGTTGCGGATGTCCGTGGGTGGCGGTGATCACTTTCCATCACATAACCACTTGCTGATTACTCGTTTGCCTCCTCTTATATTCATAAAATATTTAGCGCACGAAACGCTATATATTAAAAAATATTAAGCCAGGCTAGATTTTAATTCCCGCCTGAAATATTTAATACCTGAATATTTATTAAAATCTCAATATGTACATATATTTATTAGTATTATTTAAAAACACCTACAAGCAAATTTGTTTAGATGGTGGTAATAATAAGTCGTGGAATTTGTCCAGAAACATAAAAACATTATAAAGGTAAGATATTAATATTCAGCTTCATACAACAAACAGCTACACGATGGATATAAGCCCATTCCAAACTTAGTGCGCGAATCCCTGACGCAGTTTATGATAAGTAATGTCTTTATACCCGCAAAACGTAGTTTCACAATACCGCGCGTTAGCGTTCGCGTTCTCCGCGAATTCCATGCGTTTTCCGCACGCTAAGTCTGGAGCGGGCTTTAAGAAAATATAAGCGACGTATGAATGACAACTGGTATCGTTAGTTATCGCTCGTAAACCACGGCGCGGTGATGGCGGGCGCGGACGATATCCCGGCGTTCCGGTCGATGCGCACGTTGCGCGCTCTCCGACCGCTGCGTGCAGTCTCCAGATGGGAGGGCATGCGTGTGAGTACGCGGTCCATGCAGTGCTGGTGGTTACGTCACGTTGCCTATCGAATGGTCCAAAACCCAAGGCAGTTGATATAACGCCCATAAAGTACTTGACATATTCAAGAGGTCGTTTAGAAAAAAGGCCTAAGAGCTAATGTACATATTTGTAATAAATTAACCACAATCAAATAGAACCTTCATAATTAAACAATTTAAGTAATTATAAGTTGGAATCCATAATATATTATACGAGGGTCAAACTGAAAGTTCTTAGAAAATCAAAAACTAAGCATTCTAGCAAGTTATTAGTTTTATTATAACTTTTCAAAATAGCGTCCATTTACATCAATACATCGCTGCATTCGATGGAACCATTGAGAAAATCACCTTACCCGCTCGGCCTTAGGGGTCTCTTCGACGGCGTTTTGAAACGCAGCCACTGCTTCTTCGGCGTCCATAAAATGTTTTCCTCGAAGTTTTTCTTTTACTTTCGGGAATAAATAAAAATCGCAAGTCGTGAGGTCGGGGCTATACGGCGGGTGACCCAGTAAT
>NJDD01001421.1:94691-107406 GCA_002245505.1 Calephelis nemesis | reverse complement strand
TGAGATTGTTTTGCGACCGACAATCGCGTTCGTGTTTTATCGTTTTGTGTTTCGCGTCGACCCTATCCGCGGAGTGAGCCGAGTGCCCGTTGGAGATAATATCGTTTTAGCGTGCACGCCGTTTTTTTCGTCACTAGTGTTTTAAGGTATCGAATAAAATTGTGGAAACATTAAAGCTTATTTTTGTATTCGAATGAGACTACGTTCTATCTGTGTACATTTGTGAGCGAGTCGCTACGGTAACGGAGATTGTCGAAGTGTGTGAGACCGCGAGGCGTCGTTTTTCCCCAAAACGACGTCCCGCGGTGACGACTGACGAGCAAGCGCCAGAGAGAGACGCGGATTGACGTTAGCTTCAATGAGTTCCGCTTCACTCGGTCTGGGCCGGCGCCGCGCCGCACCGCGCCCGCGCCGGCGACAGGACGCCGCGCTCAATTTACGGCATTTATAAACGTTATATAAAAATATATTGTATACAAACATCACTACATTCATTTTTAACTCGTTTACTGCGTTTAAACGCTAGCGTAAATGTATTTAATACCTACGCTTAAGAAAAGCAATGGCTATGCCTATTCATATCAAATTTGTCCATGATAGTTTTAATAGTTCCGACTTTTAAGCTTCTTACTGTACCAAAATGAGGAAAACTACGTCATACTTTCTAGTCGAGGTTTCACCTCGGTCTTTAGACAAATTTTTGCATTGTTATCTATATAAGCTTAGCGAATCAGCAGTAAATTGGTACCAGAGTTCACTTCCGTCCTAAATCAGTACGCATCATATAAATCGAGCCATTTTACGTAATGTGCACCCCCCACGTGGTTGATGTAATTTTGTTCCCCTGAATTGCATTAACTACGAGACGGACGGGTCCGGGCGCCTTCCCCTCGCCAGGACCTGTGTCCGTTCCCATTTACCTTATACCCGGTTCTTATATTTAAGAACCGAGACCGTTGTGCGGTCGCTTGTCGCCTATAGTTTTCTCTTAACATTTTGCGGAACTATGCGTACCGTTTCGTTACTTTAAGCATACTACGAAGGATTATACTTACGGATCACGGTTCGTTGATTATAGGAACCGGGTGTTAATCAAATTGTTGTCAGCGGGCTGGTACTGCTTCTGTTTTATTAAAATGCACACAATTTTCGCCGATGTTGTCTGTGTCATCGCAATGATCTTTCGCGTAGTAGATGCATTTTATTGTATACTGAATGAAATTTGGCTATCCGAAAGACAGTTTTTAGCAATAAGATTTATAATAAACCTAAGATCTCGAACGTCCCTTACCGAGTAAGGTAGATAATATTGAAATGTTTATTTTTCGATTGACATCTCTCTACAATGGAAGTAGCGCGATTGTAATCAGTACATTTTCCACCATCACCGACGTGATGTCGGAGGACTCAAATTAGTGCGCATTTGATCGGATGATTCTCGAAGTTGAGCTACGTCAGTATTGTCTTTTTTAGCACAAGTAATTTTAACAAAATTTTTTGTAAATTATCTTTGGTAACGATAAATTTTCTATTTATATGTACATAAAGAGCTTACCGCCGCCGGGTGGAGCCCGAACAGCACTTCGCAATCGAATCGTATTCGAGTCGATATTGCGAGTCGCGTAGTGATACAAGCTTGAAGCAATAACGTTGACGTGTGCTCGAGTTTCGCTTTTCTTACGAATCATGTCCTCGAATAGTTGTGTGTTGGTTGTATTACGTTTCATTCAATAAAATGTGAAAATCTCAAAGTGCAAGACAATCTAACGTCGCAAAATTTTAAAGAGTCAGTGTATTGTAAACTAAGATGAGACGCTTAACGTTTTGCACCTATTTTGCAATAATAATTACAATTACGAATATATAAAATATGTAGATAAAGTTTATATAATGGCGGTGCGGTGAGCCGGCCGGTGCAATCTTCCCCAGTCCCTGCAAGTTCACCGCAGAAGCCCAACTTGGCCCTATTTACGACATTGTGTCTAATGGCAGTATTGTTTTTATATAAGTTAAAATCGGCAACTTTGTTGTGCTCACTCTCTACCAAGATGTTTATTTTCTCTTTTCGTTGAGAGGTACGCATTCAGCCATTGCTATCGTTTATCGGCAAGACTTTGATTCGATTCGTTCAGACAAACCGAGGACTAAAACTAATCGGAGGCGCAAACATTCGTGTGATAAACATTGATGTTTATTTCTGGGTATGGATGATAAATAAAATTTGTTTCAATATATTTGATATTTATAATAATAATAATAATAATAAATTCTTTATTTCGGACAACAAAGATCCATACTTGCTATTGTCGGCGCTTGGTAAAACTTCCAAATAATTATATTTTGAAATGAAGAAACAGTAGTAAAACAGTACAAGTGTTTCTTTATTTAAAAATATGAATATTTGTTTCGGTATCGATGTATTAGTATATCGATGTATTTGTACTATATCTATGTATTAGTATCATTACCACACCCACATCACAAGCTTATAATTATTTTACTTTAAAGTTAGATTAACTCGTATATTTTTTAAAATAACCCATAACCAAACTTTTTTTTTCTATTTTAACCGTTCAGGTGATTTTAGTTGTATATAACAATTCTTGTGAAAGTGACACAAGCATAACAGGGTTGCTTTTTTGGGCTAACAAATATTCAAATAATACTGCCACAAATAGAGGGTCCCTGCCCAAATGATTTTGTTAAAACATACAAAGAAACTCAGCTGATCGTGTTCACGCTGGTTATTAGTAGAGCAGTGTCATGGAAGGGCTCATTTTATGTTCGGATCTAAAAAATGCAGATTGACATAATTACTATAGATAAATAGATTTTGTATTAAAATGAGAAAATTATATTAAATGCTAAAAAACTGGGTCTATGGAGTTTAAATACACTGCTTCGACAAACGCTAGTTTTTATTAAATTTTAGTGTAGAAAAACAATACTCAAAGAAGTAAAACGTAAAATCAGCCATTCTTTGACACTATTTAGATAATTATATCGAATTATATTATTTGTTTTGTTTTTGGTAAAACCAAATACTTTTATCTACTACTAGGCATATTGGCACAAAAAAGTTGTGTTTAATTAAGTTTAGACAATAAGTTACGATATCATTGTATTATTTGTTTAACTAACTTATGACAAAAAGTGAGTTCAGTTTGCTGAATGATAGAGGTTTAATTGAGTATTTATTATATATATTGTTGAAGTTTGTACAAAATAAATTAAGTAAACGATAAAATATAGAACTTGACTGCTTTATATCTTGTTTTATTTGGGTACTTTAGTAGCTACTAACCCGAGACTTGTCAGCTTAGAATATATTTTCATACAAACTTTCATCCACCATTTAAGTACTTCGGGGATTGTTTTTAAAATAAAAATTAGCCTTTGTTTGAATTCAGATCTTTAACTATACACGTGTCTAATTTCAACAAAATCGGTCCAGCGGTTTAGTCGTGAAAACGAAACAGACAGACTTTCCCATTTATAACAATATGGATTATTTTTAAACTTTATCCTGTAAAAAAATAGAGTATAATTTATTAACTTTATTAATTTAGAATTATAATATGTGGAATATTTTAGTATATAATATCGCATACCTAGATCTAACGGGGTATTAACTCAAAAAAGCACTTTGTTCAGGAAAAGCGGAAACTGTTTTCTGTGTTATACCTACAGGACATGAGTATACGAGTGGTGACCAAAAAGTAATAATAATTTCTAGTACACACAAATAAAAAAAATAATAGGCCATGAACCCCTCATGCTTTGCGGAATAGACAGGAAGGACGATGCATAGTAAATGGATTTAACTTAATACCTCCACATAACACACGCACCACTAAAATGTTTTATACTATCATACAAACAGGAGTGTGTATTTTGGGTAAAAACTTAAAATGCGTTTAAACGAACTCTCCGCGAAGGTCAAGTCCGCACTGTCTTTTCTGTTTATAAAGCGTATAATTTTTTGGTGGGAAATTGAAGATTAAATAATTTTATTTGATTTATGACGCCCTTCTACGTCGCTCACTTAAGATAAAGTGAAAAAAGTTGAAGTTGTATTGACAGATCGAGGAATGACTATCAAGCATGTACCTACTTAGTTGCAAGTAAGAAAGCTCGGTTTCGGTTGTGTGCTGAGATTATTATCCGACGAGCTAAAGAAGATACAAATTGACATTTCAAGACCAAATCTCGAAAAGTTCGATGCACATTAGTTTTTCCTTCTTTCTCTTTCTCTTTCCTCGGCTCAAGGAACACTTCCGGGTACAAAATTTAACGATAGCGACAAGATAACGTTGTTGAGATTTTTTTAAGGTCAGGATCAATTAACATTACAAGTACAAATTATAAACACAACTCTTTTTTTTACAATGGCAACTAGTAATGTTTCTATTTTGGTGGGATTTGGGGAGGGAGCGGTGCTCATCCGTTTTACAAAAATGACCACAGGGCGAAAAATACATTGAATAGTGTACTTATTTTAATAACTGATTTGTTGGTCAATGGGTATTCGGATAAGAAGCTCAATGGCGACATTAACTCAAAAACAAAGATTTTTTATTTAGTTCTCTGTAGATCTAGATGTGCGATTAGCGATATTTATTTATTCATTTCCTTTGTAATTTTTTCACCAACAGAAAATCAATCAAAACCATTTCATAAAAAATACATGAATCAAAGATACAAAAACATATGCCATGTATTTAAGTATGTTACTTACAAATTAATAAAACATCAGGATCTATTTTTATTTGGTTTTATTTTATTATTTTGTCCTATACAAATTTCTAGTTATTTTAATGGCACTGGTTATAATTATTTTATGCAGATATTATCTCATTCGATCATAATAATTGATGATTAGAAGATCCTTGGTTAAATTAGTCTCTAGTCTCTTGTTCGATTTTTGTTACAGTCCGAGTAATTAGTGAAATGAGCCTGAAATTATAACCATCTGTTAATATTTAACTACAAAATATTGAAGTAAAAATTCTATTGAACTTTCTTCTAAACTAACTCCGAAAAGGAAGTTATTGATTGTTTTTGTTTTATGTGTGTTAAGCGATTACTAAAGAACACATTCTGATGGTTCTTTTTCGAAGACAGCAACGATATGTGACAAGTAACTGATATTCATAAAATATATAAAGAACAAGTAGGGTCACTCTTGAATTTCGATTTCATGAAAATTAAAATAGGACTTGTCATTTAAGGTGTTCTGGAACACAGCACTAGCAGGTTATTAAAATTTTTTTCCAAAAAAGTAACAAATCTGACAATATTGCTTATTAATTATTATGTTAAACTAATTACGTGTTACTTTGTTAGTCCGCGATGGACTTTAAACTGATTAACCAATTTAAATCAAATTTGCACACCGTTTGCAGTTTGATCCAACTTGAAAGATAGGATAGCTTAGGTACATCTCAATTTACAATAAAAAAAATTGCCATCCGAGTAAGGCAAGTTTCGGGAAATTGTGTGTGACATCCGCTTTCAATTTGCATAAAATCGAGATTAAAGAGTTTTTTTTTATGTTATAGGAAGGCAAACAAGCAGACGGATTTCCTGTTGGTAAGAAATTCACGCCACCTAGAGACACCAAAGGTGTTAATGGTGCGTTGTCAACCTGAGGTCAAGATGTTAGGCCTCGAGCAAAAGTAAGTTTACCGGCTACCTCACGCTCCGAACCGGAATACGTCATGACGTTATGGCGGCAGGAATAGATAAGGCGGTGGTACCAATCCGGGCGAGCCGCTGCCAAACTCTACCATCTAGTCGGATGTCACGGTGTTAGTGATGGTAAGCCTATGCTCGCCTTTTACGAGCTACCGGGCAAGGAAGGCAGATGGTCTATTCTTTTTCTGTGGAGCCCGGACCAACACGGGGAAACCCGTGTTCGTAACGTATTCCAATTATTTTATGGAAAATCTTCTGCATTAAAACAAAGTTCTTTATATAAATTAATGTGAGACGATTATTTTCTTATTTCATTATTATCTATATTTCTCCTTTTCTAACCACAGCGATGGCAAGATACAACTTTTGCCAACACCATGCTACTGATGCGTATGTAATGACCTACCGGCTACCCTGCCCTCTGGTACGAAACTACTAAGTACTATCTAAACAAACTGAAGAATTCCAACATACCGATGGCATGACTTAAGTTTTACCAGGTCTTGTAGGAGACGGCGCCAACGCATCCCTGCGATGACAAACTTAGGTAAGTATCAAATAAAAAAAAGTGGAGTAATAAATGTGGAGGAAGCTAGAAAAGTCTACAGGAATCGTGATACTGGGCACTCGATGCTCTCTGCGATGGTCAGGGACTTGGCGTGAAAATAGGTCAATCAACTATAGATGTGGATTAAACATGCCTATTAATTTGGAATCGTTGTGTCCTATTTCCTCTGGATTTTATGTTCTTATGGAATTGGAATGCAAAACAAGCGAACGGATTTTCTGATGGTTAGAACTACACGTCGCCTTTAGAAATCTAAAGTTGTAATAGTGTGTTATCAATCTGAAGGGCGAAGGCCGGGCAAAGCCTCATGCACAAGCAAAGTTTACCGGCCAACATTCCAAACCAGAACGTAATATGGTAAGCACTGACGTTATCACTATGACAGGTAAAGGGGTCCAATAAATCAATCCGAGCTAATTGTTGCAAAACTTTAGGTGTAGTTTATTTATGGTCACGTTTCCGCGTCTACGAACTAAATACTACGTACAAAATACTTCAAATATTACTGAAACAATGGCTCGTATGTATTTTTACGCCTCGTTTGTCAAGTAGTGATACGCCTAACAGTATTTTCTACGAATATAAAAGTGTTTGTATTAAAAATATATGAAAGATCAGTCTGCATTTTAGTGTTTCAAAATTATCAAAAACTCAACAGTATGTAGTATTCTAATGGTTGTGAGTTTTCGTACGAATTTACTTTACTACTGCTTTTGCATTTAGACGATCCAAATGCCTGGACCTATTTACAAAGTTCTTTTAACAATCAGCTAGAGGCGATAACAATATCTGCAAACATTTGGGCCGATATACTCAAACCCGATAGTAAAATAAATCCTTCCCAAAACTCACAACAGTAACTATCCGTTACTGTTGTTTAACCCTTAACCACCTGCGAGCGGTCTCACAGACCGCAACGGTTTTTAAAATTCAAATATTTCCATGTGTGAGTGGCGTGCGCTACAGCGCGTTCATGTACCTTTTCTGCTCACCAATTAGTATCGTGCTTGCGCTCGCCGAGTGATTTCGTGCGCGCGTTGCGTCAGGGTAAGTAAAAATACTTCGCCAGCGGTCTCCCTGACCGCACCTAGGTGGTTGAGTGACTTTTTCGAGATTGTTTCTTTTTACTGTTTTAGTTTTGAAAATTAACATAAATGACGAAAAAGTTCCCAGTTCCCAGTTCAAACCGTCTAAGCAGCGACCAATAGATTCTTCCTTGATTGAATTTATGTACGTTATGTTTGTCATCTTACGTACCAAAGGAAAACAAGGCACTGGTTTTGTTTTTAAGCATGCATAATACTGCGGGTATTGACCAAAGTACCAAAAAACCTGAGATGATAATGTACTATAACCAAACACAATCATAGATTCTCGAATTACTCCACTTCTCATCGGACGCGAAAATGGCCTTTGGCTATATTTTGCAGAATGTTAGACATCTCTGCTTCTAATGCATATATAATTAGTTGCAGTAACTAAGCTCAAAAGACTAAAAGTCGATATAAATTGCTGAAAATGTTAACTCAACAACTTACAAAACCGCACATGGAACGCCGCGAAAAAAATGAATGAAACGTTTTGAGGGACGTAAAGAACTCTATTTGTAAAATTGTATTAAAATTGTAAAACTTCAAGCTTTGCAATTTTGTTTATTTTTTCGTGTTTTGTTTAATTTTTTAGTTTAATTTTCTTTTTAGTTTATTCAAATTATTAGAAATAAAAAAATGAAGTATAAATATTAAGTTCCTATTGATAAAGATCTCTTTAACTGAGAGTAGTTATTTTTGGTGCCAAAAAGGTTACTTCACAAATGTTTTGCTATTTTTATAAGACTATTGTTTTAATGTTACTATTTTTGGTGCTAAAATGAAGGGTGTGAGTATAAATATGCATTTTATTCAACCGAATATTAATTCGTTACCATAGATTTTAAAATAAATGCATTTATCTATCAACGGTCTCTCCGACCGCACGTACGTGTTTAAAGGACAATAATAGGTGCTAGGCAGCTGAGGGTTAAATATTATGGTATGCCTCACCCCGATCATCGGTAGATTATAACTGCGATCTTTAATTAGTTAAGTGTCCACAAGCAGCTGGCGTTTCTTTTTTTTTAAATTTAAGTTAGTGAACAAAATCGACGACTCTCCTGATGGTAAGAAAAAACCCTCGCCTGTAGATAACCACATCTTTTGCCGAGATCTTACCACGGAATTTGACAATGGCTAGCTATAACGCTATGGCAGCGGTAACAAAACGGTCATACACTAGAGTTCGTCTGTTATGTACCTTAATGCTTACAACCAATTAAATTACAGCATTTCTGATTCTCTAAAATTTAATTGGCTGGAACTGTAACTCAGTTGATGACGTCACAGTTTTCTTAACACAGATTTAATGTCGTAACGTATCTTTCAGAGCCCTTACCATGAGTTCACAGCTTGTCAAGTTTACTATAATTGCACATACATAAGACCAATTCTGAACAGTTTTCTGACTTTCGGCAAATTTCTATTTTACCTTTTATCTCAAAAGTCCTTGAACGTCTTGTCTACAATCAAATTAGCCTACATTTTCATAAAAATAACATCCGGTTAACACAACAATCCGGTTTCCGTTCCAGTCATAGTACGACTACTGCTTTGGTTAAGATAACTGATATTCGTCATGCAAGTGATAGTAAGAAACTTACTATTCTTACCTTGTTAGATTTAAGTAATGCTTTTAACACAGTAGACTCTGATATAATGTTTAAGTCTTTTAAGGTCAATTAATTTATCTCCTGTAGCAATTGATTGGTTTCGCAGATATCTGCAAGGTTGCCGGCAGAGGATTCGATATGCAGATTTATACGCTGATTGGTCAGACATAGTAACTGGTGTACCTGGGTGGTGTTCTTTCCTGTTTTCATTTTTTATTAGCTCCATTACTTGTCATGTTTTGTCTCTCTACCATATGTACATACAGATAACCTTCAAATTTAATCTCATGCTGCTTCGGAAGATTTGCATTCTGCTATTGATAATACCAATTCAGAAGAGAATTTCAGATACCTTCTATTTGTGAATGGAGTTCAAATTACGGCCTTACAAGTAATCCGAAGAGTTCACAAACTACTTATAATTATTGGTAGCAGTAAGCTTATTTCACGCATCGATTTGAATTCGTTACCATTCATTTATCCTTATTTTTTTCCTTATTATTATTTATTCATTTATTCAATTACGATCCAAGGAGAGTCTATACCTTTTTCTAAAAACGTCAAAAATTTGGGTATCTATCTTGATAATACATTATCTTGGGATTTTCAAATAAATGAAATTAGTAAAAAGTTATACGCTTCCTGGAGCTCTATGAAACACCTGAAGAATATCTTGCCCATACCAACTAAAATAGCTCTTGCGGAGTCATTACTTCTCCCTTTGTTAGACTATGCTGACGAAAGCTTGATTGATCTTAGAAAGGATCAATTAAATAAACTAGAACGTTTACAGAATATCTGTATAAGATTCATATTTGGTTTGCGTAAGTATGATCACGTGCGAAATTTCGATTGTAGTTAAGTGGCTTCCTATTGAACTGCGACGTCATGCTCACGTTCTCTCTCTCTGTTATACTGTGTGCTGTTTGACCTTAAATCCCCAAGTTACTAAAAAGATACATTCCATTTTTTCAAGTATGATGTTAAAGAATTACGTTCTGCTCAAAATCTGTGTTTGCATATCCCTCTACATCACACAAATTTCTATGGGCGCTCTTTTTCTGTGAAGGCTGTGAAGCTGTGAAGCTATGGAATAGTTTGCCAACTAATATAAGACTCGCACAAACTTTGACTATTTTTAAAACTTTAGACTACTTTTACATTATCTGAAAAGCTAAATTTGTGCTTGTGATAATTGATGTGATATTTTTACCCCGTGTTGGTCCGGGCTCCTTTGTAGAATAGACCATCTGCCTTCCTGTGCCAGGCAGCTCGTAAAAGGCGAGCATAGGCTTGCCGTCACTAACACCGTGACATCTGACTAGGTGGTAGAGTTTCGCAGCGACTCACCCGGATTGGTACCACCGCCTTACCTATTCCTGCCGCCATAATGTCATGACGTGTTCCGGTTCGGAGGGTAAGGTAGCCGGTAAACTTACTTTTGCTCGAGGCCTAACATCCCGGCTTGTGGTTGGCAACGCAATATTACCACCTTTGGTGTCTCTAGGCGGCGGGAATTTCTTACCATCAGGAAATCCGTCTGCTTGTTTGCCTTCCAATGTCATAAAAAAAAAATATTTACTTCCATTTAATGTTATGTCTTAATTTGAAATGATGTATCTTATTTTAGTTTTACATTTATACTATTTTTGTTTTTGTTTTTCTCCTTACTGTTATTATTAATATTTTAATCTAATGTTATAGTTTTAGTATGTTTAATCTCTTTACCTACTGAACCTATGTTTATATAATCTCCTCAGACAAAAAGGTTGTCTGTAAATTATCTGTATGAAAACTTTGAACAGTGCCTCTATTGGTAACTAAGAGAAACACATTTTTAGATCAAAAATTCA
Organism: Calephelis nemesis; assembly: GCA_002245505.1. NCBI lineage: Eukaryota > Metazoa > Arthropoda > Insecta > Lepidoptera > Riodinidae > Calephelis > Calephelis nemesis. Next base: position 96,584 of record NJDD01001421.1, on the reverse strand, counting down.
TCACCAGTCATAGATTTTGACACGTAACTCACCGAACGTAATATAAACGTTTATTTTGAATAAAGCAATATTTTTTCATAAAATAAAGGGATTTATGGGATAATAGGAATCAAGGAAAAATAATAACCATCAAATCGATGTTACTATTTTTATTTTCGTCTTATTTTTAAGACAGTGAGTGTGTCTGTGCAATAGACACATACATTATGCCCGTCAAAAAAATACATAATAATTATGAATAATATGTTATTCATATAAATATTTTACAGTTTCTATATGTACAATGTATGTGCCGATTTTGATCCTCCTTACGTCGTTATGTATAACTGACGGTGTTGGAGGAAGACTACATAGAGTCCACTATGTGGACCTTCAAGCGTAGTACAAGACCACATAAACTGGCAGTGCAAACCTTTCATGCACGTATCCGAACCAACGCCTCGAGACATTGCGATATGTAGCACTAAGATACAAGCTACAATCAGACGTTCCAACTACATGAAAAACTTTAAGAAACTGTGTCATAGTTAGAATGTCAGTCACATATCTATTTAATATCGTAAAATAGCATTTACAACTTTTAAAATTTTAAATTTACACAATTTGAAACAAGATATATTCGGGCCTTGGAGGCGTTAAATAAAACGATCACAGAATAAAAACTATCTTGAACTATCTTAACGTTTAGGTAGCTTATACCATACTAATAACAAAAATAGGATTTTTGGTAAAAAATATTTTTTTTTCGTGTCCTCTCTTAACCGATAGCTAATATTTAGTTACATTGTGCCACTATTTCAATCGATAAAAATCAACAAGCGTTGAAAGCCGACACTAGTCTATGATTTTCTTTATATATACGAAATTAAATCAATTAATATTCTAAAGATATCGTTTAGTGTATTGACTACTACACTAGGCGATCTACGCAACGACGAAAGCTAAATGAGGTCTTGCTAAATCTATCACATTCAGATACATTCAATATTGAGGGGTGTGATTTGAATAGTCACCGGATGTTTTCTTCATGATAATCAAAAGTGAAAGAATATATAATTCAAACGATATGTAGACCAATATTATATAGATATTTGCTATAACCCGTTTGATCTAGGTTAAGAGCCGGGACTTTTATTTGGCTCGTAAGCCTTATTAGGGTTGAAGTCACATGGATAATATACAGGGTTATATTTATGGGATGTAAAGGATTAAAATCGATAACTCGATCCATAAATGATGAAATGCAAATTATTATTTTTAACCGACTCATATAAGAAGCTTGAATATAACGTGAGCAAAGCTTTCGGCTGCTTCCCGCCAATCGCAATCGCATGTGCAGATTGGTGGCATCATAGCTAGTATGCGATACGACATAGCATCATATAAATTGAAGTATTTTAGGGACTAATTTAAATGTATAACATTAAAATTAAGCAATAACATTTAAAACGCACTTTTATTTAGCCTCAACTTTCCTATATTAAATTTTGGACAGTCCTTTAAATGTAACCCTGTATAAGGCATCTTAAATTTTAACCCTAAATCAGTTTCTCAAAATATAAAAGTCTTTCACCTGTCGATTTAAATTTATTAATTACAATTTCCACTTGTCAGACAAAGCTACTTTGGTGGCGTTTATTAGACATTTGTCAGAAGGGATACCTAAATGATGATGATTAAAAAATTAGCATTCCATCACAGACATACATCAATAATGTAGACGTTGACTGAATATTTAATCGAAAGTAATGTTTACACCATGAAACTGATTTACTATTTCAAACACTGTGATAATTGAAAACAAAGTGGTATTTTCATACCTACAACTGAATTAAATACCTATGTAAGTATAAATATCTAGTTTTATTTAGATATTTTTACAAAAACCGAATT
>NJDD01001421.1:79456-91294 GCA_002245505.1 Calephelis nemesis | reverse complement strand
ACGCTGTCACTGTTCTGAGCAGCGCGGCGGATCCGGCGACGGTTGTTCGATACAAGCCGAGTGATTTATTTTATATTTGGACTTGGATTATAATCGTAACTCGAGGCTTGCACTAACGTACATATTCTTAGGCTTGTTCTTTGTGTAAAATGTGATACAGAAAATGTTACCCTTCACATTCATATCATGATTTTATTATTTTATTCATATTTAAAAATTTGCCGTCCTTAAAAATTTGTTTGCCGCCCCCAAAAATTTCCACCCTGGGCAGCCGCCCGGTCCGCCCACCCCCGGGGCCGGCCCTGCCTTCAAAAGTGCAGTCTCTAAAGAGATCTCATCTCTTAAGAGAGAGAGTTAAGAGTATTTCAATGCAAGGTTGTGGAGTAATTTAGTAGAGGTCGACTATGCTGAAAATAAGCGCCCCTCCATCACATTCATGCACACTAGTATATCTATGGTATGCACGCAATACACATAAAACACTTTTGTAATCGAACATTCAATTACCTGTTACATTTAAAGAAAATTGAGTTTTTTCTAATTTTCTAAAACAAAAAAAAATAAACGTTTCTCGGGATTGGACATGTGCCCGGTTGGCGATAGGTTTGCCATATTGTGGGACTTAGTGTCTTCGGCTAGTCGTGGGTGCCCTGGTTGTGCCTCTGCCTACCTCGATATGGACGTGAAGATACTTACTTTTAAAGGAATTTCATCTGGTGTTATTTGATTTGATTTGTTCTGCTGAGTTTCACCATCGAACATCGTGTCAGAGTTTAAGGTATCATGCACATCATTACCAAGGGCGGTATTTCCAAACAAACACGACTTACGAACCTTCAAGAAAAGAGCGCACTCCTTCCTTAAAGGTCAGCAATGCATCTGTAATATCCCTGGCGTTGCGGCTGTCCGTGGGTCGCGGTGATCACTTTCCAACACATTGTTGGTTTCCCTCCTCTTATATAAAAAAAAGGGTTGTTACTCAAGCAGCTTATAAATTTCAGAGAGCGAGAAAGTGCAGGACATCTTATTCCATACAATATGACTGTATTTCCATAGAAAAAGAGCAAAGCGGATGCCAACATGTGAAGATTGACCAATCTGTAGGCATAAAGATTGCACTTCTCGAAACATTACACACTCACACATAAATATGTCGTTACTAATATTTGCACTAACACATTAAACTAATCACGTAGTGGGGCGCGTCACTTCAGCTCAAATGATCTCTAATGCCCGGTTCCTATAATCAACGAATCGTTATCCGTCAGCTAAACCATTCGTAGTTTGTTATAAAGTAACGGAGCGTTACCAATATTTTCAAAAAATGTTTAGAATCAATAGTCGGAAACGAGCAACCGTTGTTAGTAATCTTACTAAGCGTACAAAATACTATCATCCGTAATCAAAGGACTCGTTTTTTGAATATAGGAACCGGGCATAAGACAGCAGACTTATTTCACTAGAAGTCAGTCAGACCTGTTGGTAGAACTACTTCAACCGCGGAATTGTTGCCAATGTCCCAACTATTTTTGACTCTACAACGTCAGTACTTGTCACCATTCCGGTTTGGAGTGGTATTGTACTGATATCTTAATATCAGACAAATCTGGCGATTCATCACATTGGTATCAGATCGGCAGCCCACCATTAACGTGTCTGGCTATAGACTACCTTTACTATGAAAAAAATGTTATCTATGTTAAGGCCCCATACTCAGTCAGGCAGAAGAGCCAATCGCCGCACTCCCCCGTTCCATGATTACTATGAAATATTGCGCTCTAAAGTAAATGCGTCAAGCGACAAATCACTATTTTTTACACTATAAAAGTAATTTGAAAAAAAAAATATAAAAACTGAAACACTTATCTTTTAGGTATAGTACTTATCTATGTTTACGTTAAATCTGGTGTCGATATTTTCATATTTGAAGTAGACATTTGCGTTTTGCTTTCAAAAAAGGGTCAACTTTTTGATTTTTTTCTATCGAGCAAAGTGAAATGAATCGTGTTTTGGAAACACTAGTCTTATAAAGCATATTCATGTTAATCTTGTGTATTTTTGTCACCAACATTCATGATTGCTTTGTATGAAAAAAACATTATACTGCTGACGTATTTTAGCATACATGGAGGGTCCATAACTAGGACTAGATATCGAAGTACTCCAACAGCGTCTCAATGACAGTCACCAGATGTAGCAGGTTATGGTATTAGTGTAAGGTGTACCGACCTGTACTTGTCCTGGACCTTCTGCTTGATGTCGGCGAGGTTCTCGCTGGTGATGTCCCGCTCGAGGTACTCCGACAGCGTCTCGGTGGCACTTTCCAGGTCCCGCTGGTTGGCCTCGAAGATCACCGACTGGTTGTTCTTGCGCAGGTAGTACGCGAACACGTATGTGTACATCAGAGTTTGCCGACACTGGCACAGGATGTCTACAGCCTTCTTCAAAAATTGTACCTGCAGTAAAACATTGGGAAATAAGTATTTGTAACGTTTTCAAGTAATTTATTCTAGATAATTTTATTCTCAACAGTCGGTTGTAATGGATATCTAAATAAGGAAACTACTGTGCGGATTTGTGTGTATCTGACCTCTATCCAGCTCATGTTGTGTTGCTGCATCTCCTCCATCTTCTCCTTGACGGAGGCGTAGAGCTTGGACTCGAACCGCAGCGACTGCATGTGGTTCATGTACCGGTTGCAGTAGAAGAGGTACCGCTGCAGCGCCGCACGCGACCGCTCCTGGGCGTCGCGCGCCGCCTTCGCCTCGTCCTCGTCGTATCTACACACACACATATCTTCACGACAAGTCCCTTGCCAGGTAGGCAGAGAGTATCGATTGCTTAGGCTTACTAACTTCATAATACGTTTTATCAGAAAATAATTATTAAAAATGTAGGACATGGTTTTAAAAAACGGGATCCACCTGATTTTGTAGTTGTAAACCTAGTTTGTCAGAATGAGATTTTTTCTTTTTAATCAGTATGAGAATATTTATAAAACAGTTGAACTAATAATAAGTACCTAAAGTGTATGATACACTTTGTTATGACAAATATAAGTTAACTTTTAAGTGACATTTTTCCTAGAAGTTTGACACTTTTAAGCATTTTTTTAATTATAAGTACAAAACGGTATGTGCCTGCATACATAGTTCCATAAAGCGGGATATATCACGTCCCATACACACTCCGAACGGGGCGTCAAAGGACTTTAAACTAGAAAAGGACCGTTGACAACCCTAGCCACCGTCCTTGCAGACCAGCGTTGGTTCCTCTAAATTCATTACTCTTTTCATACAAACACGATAATTTCGAAGACTCTTGACACCACCGTTGGATAATACACGAACGATTTAGCGAAATGTCGACCTGCAACTCCCTACATAAATCCACATACATGTCTAAGGCCATTCAATTTCTTCATTGCGTAAATTGTTTCACGTTTTTTATACTATTGGAACGCAAACAAGCAGACGGATTTTCTGATGGTAAGAAATTCATATTGATGTCTCTACATCAAATGTGGTAATGGTGCGTTGCCAACCTGAGGCCGGCATGTTAGGCCTCGAGAAAAAGTAAGTTTACCGGCTACCTTACCCTGCGAACCTGGTACACATCATGACGTTACGGCGGCAGGAATAGGCAAGCCGGTGGTACCAATCCGGGCGAGTCGCTGCTAAACTCTACCACCTAGTCAGATGTCACGGTGTTAGTGACGATGAGCCTATGCTCGCCTTTTACGAGCTGCCTAGCAAGGAAGGCAGATGGTCTATTCTACATAGGAGCCCGGACCAACACGGGAAACATTACTGACAATTCACATTTAATTTTACATTTCCATATTTTGACCCATTTTCAATATAATCAAATTTTTAAAAAAATGCTTCAAATTATTATTGACAAATAAAAATCCAGATTTAAAATAAAATATATCATAACTCACCTTTCTCTTTAAACATATAAGTTTATATGACATTTATAATATACAGTTCAGACTCTATGTCTAAATAAATATTATGCTACAGTTTCACTGCAAGCAATCAGAAGAACATAACATAGGTGCTGTCTGTTGATATAAAAAACTTTTAAATGGGAAATACTGAAGGTGGTTACAACACTGGTTGTGTTGAGGTACACCATACCTCAATAAATACCAAGATATTCCACTTTGGTGAACTCATGTTACCACAATTAATTCTTTTTTGTTTTGTTTTTTTTTTTTTAAGTGGGCATACTTGCTCAATAAGATTTGTTTTACTTTTATGTTTATTGTATAACATGTCTGCTGAATTAGTCAGCTACTCAGACAAAAAATTTTTGCAAAATTATGAGCGGGCCTCTTTCTCTCTCCCGCTCGCTCACACTGACGCGCTCCCTCTCTCTCCCTCAGTCGTTTACTTTCAGATGACCTCATTTATTGTCCTTCTCTTATATAAACAAATGAACTAAAGAACTTCTCACCTGTTACAGTTGTACCAGCTGCTGCCATGCGGCTCCCAGGGCCCGAGACACACCCAACAGAAGTCGGCTTTACAGTTCTGGTTTTTGCACACCATGTGATTGCATCCACCATCTTTCTCTATCGTTACATTGCATTTGGGACATTCCTTTGTGTTTGCGGCTATCCAGTTTGATGTTTCCGAGTCGTCGTCACATTTCTAAAAAAATACATACTTCTCTTCACGCCAAGTCACATACAGAATAGGCAGAGAAAATTAAAAACCTTCCTCTTTCTATTTCAATTGTTAACATGTATGTCTTAATATGAGCATCTCCATGACCGTATCCTTGATGAAATAGGCAGAGGTACAATCAGGCCACTCACGATTAGCCGATCCATTCTTGAGTTACTTGTATTTATTAAAAAAAATTAAAATAAATAAAATTGTTTACGTTTGTTGTTGATTTACCAGTGGGTAAGGCCACTTAAATTATACCAGTGGCCTGACAGGAAAGCAGATAGTCTATTCTAAACAGGAGATCCGAACTTGTGAACTTTTGTGTCAATTTTTTTTTTCACACTATAGCCTGTTTTTTGATCTCGGAGACTAAATTGATATCAGCAATTTTAAATTATTTAAACTTGACATTTACAACTGTCAATTCAGTCTCTGAGATTAAAAAGCTAACTTTAGTGTATGTTACTACATAATTTGGGAGTGCAGCTAAAACTTAGATTGATAACCTTATACACAAAAACATAAATAAAATTGTAAAAACGGTCACTTCTAGGATTAATTTAGCTGACCGAGTTAAGGGCTATATTTCACCGGCACACCATGGTGACGCAACCATTCGCGCTACCGTGGTGTCCTTGAGCTACCAAATAAGACGACATACATACACTTTTTCCCCCGTGTTGGTCCGGGCTCCTATGTAGAATAGACCATCTGCCTTCCTTGCCAGGCAGCTCGTAAAAGGCGAGCATAGGCTCACCGTCACTAACACCGTGACATCTGACTAGGTGGTAGAGTTTCGCAGCGACTCGCCCGGATTGGTACCACCGCCTTACCTATTCCTGCCGCCATAACGTCATGACGTATTCCGGTTCGGAGGGTAAGGTAGCCGGTAAACTTACTTTTGCTCGAGGCCTAACATCCCGGCCTCAGGTGGGCAACGCACCATTACCACCTTTAGTGTCTCTAGGCGACGTGAATTTCTTACCATCAGGAAATCCGTCTGCTTGTTTGCCTTTCAATATCATATAAAAAAAACACTAGAGTCGCCACACTACCCCGCGACAGTATCAAAATGGTCGCCACTGGCGGCCGGACTGGCGGCTGAGTGAGTGANCACATCGCTATAGTAATTAGTGGTGGCGCGACCAACGTGGATGTGCGACCAGTTACATTCTGTGCTGCCGTACGAGCTGATCGCGCCACCAATTTGGTTGCGCAAGTGGACACCAGGAACACCACTCTATAGAGCTGTATACATTTTGTTGGTAGCGGCGGTTGATTGCGTCTGGTGTCTCGGTGAAATATAGTCTAAGGCTTTCAACTTGGAACGGAGTTTCAGAAAATCGAACTGAAATTTCATTTACAATAAATTCACACAAACTCCGTAGTTCGTACGTTGTTGACAGATCGATTGTTTCGTACGGAATAGTTTGTAAGGTATGTTCCGCAGGTAATTACCTTGATCCACTTCTTGAGCAGACAGCAGCGCACGGGGTCGTGCCAGTTCTCCCCGCAGGCGAAGCAGAAGGTGTGCGAGCAGCGGCACGTCACCGGCGCCGCCTCCACGTACGCCACCTTTATGGCGTTGTTGCAGTCCGGCGACGGACACCATCGCAGCAGACGGTTGCACTAAACGGGAAACATTACACACTCTACATTTTTCTATACTATAGAAAGCGCAAACGGGCAGACCCGCTATTCGACCCAGTCCATCCATGCTCGGCCCACAATATCTGGAGAAGTTGTAAAAACCACCAAGTTAACAACACACTAGCCATTCAAAAAAAACAGTCGTCAAAACACCAAAAATGTTACTAGAGTAGAGGCATTTCCAAAGTCTTTGGCATGTATAAACTATAAGGATTTACTAGTATGGAATAGTATAATTACAAAATGCTAACACTAGCTCTTGCTCATCGAGGCGTAAGCAGGTGACACTAGTCATTCCGCAAACGCGTATGTAACTTTTTTTTTAGTGTATGAAGCAATACAAAAAATAAGGAATAATTACTCATTGTTTCGCTTTTTAGAATGTACATACGAAAAGAAAGAAAGAAATCCATCTGTTTGTTCACGATACAAAAAAACACACACACACTTGTATCGAGAAAAGTTTTTTTTATCTCTCTCATCTCATCTGTAAACTCTAAATTCTTTCAACGGACACAAAAAATATTAGCTTATATTTACAATAATATGAATATCTACTTGGTAAAGTAAGTACGACACGACTGCGTCTAGTAGGTAAAAGTAAAGCAAGAAAAAAAGTGTTTCTGCAAAACAAAGTCAAAGAAAACTGTTAGGATTGAATTAAAATATTATATTACCTCTACGAAGCTATTGGTGATAATATGTTGATATTTGAGCTTGACGCGCGGGTCGCGGACAAGTCGCATTACTGTCGCGTCGTCCACTAGAATGTCGCACGCGTGCGCTGCACATGCTATCGTTTGACCCTGTAAATAATACAACCAAGTGAACGGAAAATCGGAAGGATAATGAATTAATTAATTTAAAGCTTCGAAACGAAGGCAAGAAACTCAATTTCCTAATCGTATTAATAACAATTTAAAGTAAAATTGACACATATTCTTTCTGAGTGTGTACCATATTAATATACCTACACAGGGTCATAGATATTTCGAATAGGTAACAAATAGTAATTTTTCATTGAGGCCGTTAGTCATATTTGACCAAACGCGTTACACATGTCGTTAGCAAGTCAGTAAATCAGTTATTATTTAAATTAGAAACCCATAAAAAGCTGATACTTAGCAATCCCCGCCCAATACTTGTGAAATTAGTTATATATCAAGCATGAGGTAGATTGTTAGTTATAGCCTAATTTAAAAATATATAGCCACTTACTAAGCCTTCCTCCATTATTTTAGTTGTTAGATATTCACACCAACATTGTGTGCAAAATCTGTGACCACATTCTAAGCCCGTCATCATCTGAAAGCAAATTAAAAAAAATATAGGTATAGTCTCTTTGTAATCATTTACATAAAGAAAAAAGAAATGCTACCAGACCGATACACTACACATAATCATAACAAACAGTAAATACATCTACTACTCACTTATCCTCTTACTAATAAAACTTTCAAGCCCGTTGATCTGGTGTGTAACTTCATTTTTTGTAAGCAAAACTCAAGTTACACACCAGATCAACGGGCTTGTAAGTTTTATTAGTAAGGGGGATATTATACAAAAAAGAAATAACAAACAAAAAAATTAATTATAAAAAATATGGAAATACAGAAAAAAAATCTTTTAGAGCAACATTCAGTATGTGTTATCAAAGTATTTTATTTCCAGGCAGAATTTCTAAGTCACCCCTAATTTAGTATAATAATAATAATCAGTTTTTAGTACAAAGAAAGAAACTGTTTATTGCACATAGCCCATACAAAAAGCAATTGTGACACATCTGTAAAATACCAAAAATCCACTACATAATTTGTGTTTTTTAATTATTTTTATTATTATTTTATATACTTGAACTTGAAGCAATAAATTTGATAACCAATACTTTTAAGTGCCACAAAAAAAACCTAGTGAACATATAATATCTATTTATATGATGAAGTGCCTGACTTTGTCTAACAGTAATTACATTATGTTAAACATGGAAGTACAATTTGTCTTAAATCATGTTTCCTGGCTTTGCCATACACCGCGTAAGCCTATTTAATTTTGTTATGATTTCGGCGGTAAAGTATCTAGACCGTCTACCGTGAATTGATCTAGATTACTTTCAGTAAGTTACGTGTCAAATCTATGACATTTTTGGTTTAAACATTTGTTATTCTTAGTTACCAAGTTTAGAGGCACTGTTCCAAGTTTTCATACAAATAATTACAGAGACGGTAGCGACTATAAACTTAAACGGTAAACTTGAGAAGCCATAAACCCATGGTAAAGGCTCTGAACGAACAAGCAAAAAGCCAACCACATAAATGTTTATAGAAGTGTGGATTTCCTTAACTCATATAATAAGGAATTATATAACGGAATTACCACCATGAAATCATTAATGCAATTGTCGATAAATATTCCTTATTAGCTTGAAATCACAAACTTGCCTGTGTTGGTCCAGGCTCCTTTGCAGAATAGACCATTTGCCTTCCTACCAAGCAGCTCGTAAAAGGCGAGCATAGGCTTACCGTTACTAGCACCGTGACATCTGACTAAGTGGTAGTTTCACAGTGACTCACCCGGATTGGTACCACCGCCATACAATAGGTATATAATGTCCGCCGCCGTCCAGCCGCCATAACGTCATGACGTGTTCCGGTCCGGAGGGTAAGGTAGTTGGTAAACTTACTGTTGCTCGAGGCCTAACATCCCGGCCTCAGATTGGCACCTTTGGTGTCTCTAGGCTTCGGGAATTTCTTACCATCAGGAAATCCGTCTGCTTATTTGCCTTCCAATGTCATAAAAAAACTTACAATAACTTAAACTTGTAACTTACAATCGACCAAGTATCAAAGTCATTTGAAAGATATAAGCAATTTAGATTTAATGAGGAATTTAGGTTCTCTATGTCAGAGAAATGATCATAGTGTAAGTACAAACCGCACACCTGAAACTTATAGATAATGGAGTTGCAAAAATTTTGTAACTTACCGAGGTGGGGAAAATTGAAAAACATATTTCACATTCCTCCGTTCCTGATGCTGATATCCGTCTGATCAACTGAAACAATATATCTTTAGATAGTAAAAAATCAATTCGCTTTTTCCTGACTATTCCTATGTTTGCTTAAATTTTTAAAACTATGCAATTGATTCCGAAGCGGATTCTTTTATTAGATAAAGTGATTTAAGGGGAAGGTTTTTATGTATAACACATGCATAATATAGTAAAAAAAGCTTATAATTTTTTAGATTTTAATGTGATTTTTTTTTTAATTGCAAGTGCTGACTGAACTCTACGAGATTAATCAAAATAATATGTTTTATACACCTCAAAAAGTCCATGATGGCATATGTCTCTTAGGGATAACATAAAATAACCACTTTTACCTTATGACTTATTTACCAAGAGATTTTAAGCATTACATCATTGCTCCTTATCTAATTAAATATCTTAAACACATTGTGCATTTAATAGAGATCAAGGGACAAAAGGTCACAATCAATTTGTGTACCAAATTTCAGACAAATTTGTTCAGCTGTTAGTGTGAAAGAGTAACAAACATACAAACTTTCGCATTTATAATATTAATAGAATGGCTATGGAATTTTGTAAATAAATAAAAATATAAGGCAAGTTGTATTAAAGATGCTAATTATTAGTTGTTAGATATTTCTAATGAGATCAAGTACCTAATTAAGTAGGTATATCAAGCTTTGTCATACGAGCATTTTCGTTCTTGTAGGGGACAGCGGAACAGACATCCAAATCAGATCAATCCCGCCAAAAGGGGGACATTCGTAAAACAATACTTTCAATAAATTATTACTAAAAATGTCCTCCCTCCTCTATGATCCTTGTTCCTTATACCGTAATTTAGTACAAATTGAGGTGATACAGGGGAAGTCTTTAAGGTTAAACATGACCGCTATTATTTTTTTATTTAAATAAAGCTATTGACACATAGTATATTTTATTTATATGCCAAGCAAGTACCCACAGAATTAAAGTGATTTTAATAGTAAATGTTATAAATATAAATAAATGTTATATAAATAAATGTTATACTAGCTGCCCGTTCCGGCTTCACTCAGATGGTAATTTTTTTACCATAAATTGAGATATAAGCTATCCTATCTCTCAAGTTGGATCGAACTGCACATGGTGTGCGAATTTTATTATAATCGGTTAAGTGGTTTAGGAGTCCATTGAGGACAAACATTGTGACACGAGATTTATATATATTAGGATATATTAAATAATTAATCAAAAACTCCTACCTTTGGCCTTTGAATGACAGGTTTTCTAAAAGGATTTATTACTCTAGCTTCAGCAAACAATTGATCCTGATCTCCATCATAAAATCTTTCCATTAACTTTTCTTTATCCCATTTAAAATGATTTAAAAGTATACGGATGGTTGTGGAGGGTATCTGAAATATAATTAAATACTGTTAATCAATGTATAAAAATAGCAGTGTTTTAGATCATCCAGATTTGGAAATAATTTAATCCTTTGCATGCCGGAACGCAGATCAGTACAATCCAGTTTATAATAATGCATTGTTAAAGTCGCGGCATACCATAAATGTTCAGTTACATTATAGATAAATGCTGCTAGACAGCTATAGAACCTGTCCTCATAGGAAAGCACGACATTAATGGAAAACAACATTATTCCTACAAAAATGTTATTATTAGGGAACAAGTTCCACAAATGAGTATATAAATTTAGTTATAAAAAATGCCTATTTTTAACTATTACTATATTTTCATGATTAAGGCATAATAAAAAGTATTTTAAAAGAAAAACCAGGGGGTATAAGTTAAAAAAAAGTGTGGCTTCCAAAGAATATTTGAAAGTTCCATTTTTTGAATATTAGAAAGTTTTTAGTTACCTACTAATTGATTTTTGTCTAAAGATCCATTTACTAACAACTTAGTCATTGGTGGTAATTCTGCTGTTCACAAACTAAACTTATTTAAGATGCATGCTATCTTTCTCAAATGAAACAAAAACAAAAGAGATGGAACATTTTAGACACGTCAGATTAGTCCGAACATGTCAAATCGCGATGTTTTTAATCGACGTTTTCCAAGTAATAGTTCAAACATCTGTAGAAATGACATGTACGGTCTAATTTAACAGCTCTAAAAGTGTTTTGTTTCTTTGCTTCTTTTGTTGAAAGAAGACAGCGATAACTTAAAATTAGTTTTGTGAGTGCGCAACAAAATTACCACCATTGTCAATTATTTATTTTTTTATCATATTTAAAAAAAGTTCTGATTACTGTGCGCTACAGTTAAATAGAAATTTGTGTTATAATTGAAATCAAATATTGATAACAATAATGTGACTTCTAACATAGATAAATAGCATAAATGTAGCTTACCAATTCATACTTAACCAGGTTTTAGCTATCTATTAGGGGCAGAATTTTTTTATCACTATTTTTATTTAATCTAATCAATCCCACAAGACAAGTCACATATACTTAGTCTGGCCATAAATACTGTT
>NJDD01001421.1:61161-73303 GCA_002245505.1 Calephelis nemesis | reverse complement strand
ACACCGGAATAATCGCGAAACATACATACAAAAAAAAAAACATAAAGGTCGAATTGAGAACCTCCTCCTTTCGTCGGTTGAAAATACTTCTATCTACACGACATTGAATCGGTTCGGAGGGTAAGGTAGCCGGTAAACTTACTTTTGCTCGAGGCCTAACATCCCGGCTTGTGGTTGGCAACGCACCATTACCACCTTTGGTGTCTCTAGGCGGCGGGAATTTCTTACCATCAGGAAATCCGTCTGCTTGTTTGCCTTCCAATGTCATAAAAAATAATAATAATAATAATAAAAAAAAAAAAGGTAGTCTCATGCAATGCATGTCGGTTAATCCAAATAAAAGACGAGTAGGCTCATGACAATTTTAATAAAAATATCGCAGAAACAATTAACAATGTGACTTTTGGTCTTGACGCAGCACTAAAACCTCTGAGTATACTATATGCTTAGGGGCAGGGGCCTGGCGCAGGATCGTGTGAGTGTATTGTGTCGCACATTTGTTGGTGGTTTCCCCATACTGTTTCATATTTGTACTGACTAGTAGCAGAGTGCTGTGTAACAAATGCCTACGTACATATTTATCGCTTCCTTTATTCCTGGTACTCTTTTTGGTAGAGTATTATGCGTAGCACTCCACCCTTTGAACAGAGATGCAGCTATAACATCTGTGACTTTTGGCTGTGGTTGTTTCTTACCATCAGGGGAGCTATATTCTAGTTTGTTGTCTCATCCCTTAAATAATCCAATATACATATATTTTAGAATCAAAGTTGTAAAAATGTAAAGTTATTAAATTAAACAAAAATAGTAAGAAACAAATCACAAAATTTTCTGTTGTATAATCATTGCATTTTTTTTCGTTAACAATAACTTTTTACAAAGAAAATGCTTAGCACTACTATAATCACGATTTTGCAAACAAATATTGTATATATCATGATTGCCTCTCTACATATTAAAACTAAATGAAGAGCACCATTATATTAAATTTATTTAGCCCCTAATTTCCAACTTGCCAATCAATTTTAATCAACGATTTATCTCTTTATGACAGCAGTTTATTTCAGTTTAAAAGTCTAAGCCAAACATATGTTAAACAGCTATTATAAAAAAGGTAGATTAAAATTGATCGGCGTTTCAGAAACAATCCATCACATAATATAACTATTTCAGCTTTCAAATCATTGATATAACACATTTTTAAATTAAAAACTGAATATTGATGATTCAAACCCATTCTCAAACATTTTTTTTGTTAAAATTACATAAGTTTTGAGTGCTTGCATTTATCTTACTTTGTAATTAATTACTTAGTAATGTTACCCAAAAAAGTAATAAATACATATTATAAGATATACTTAACATAAGCAGAAAACTTATACTCAATGCTCATGTTAAATATTGTATATTAAGTTAGAAGTTCCAAGAAAATATCTGAGCTAATTAACAGAAATGCCAATCCCCCAAATCTACAATTTCATTTTTGACTTCAGACCTAAAATCATGTTTTTGTCAAAGGCACATTTAAAACAAGGGTCATATCATGTTATCAAGGTCATTTTGTATAGTTTCAAACTGAAGAAACATAGAGTGCAATTCAGAATGAGTTAATTCTACTTCCAAGTTTTCATTTCTGTTCTTCAAACATAAATAAGCCTTTGGGACCTTGCATCTTTTGTGGTAGTCTGAGCTTAGTTCCATGTTTAACTTCCACATAAAATTCAGCTCACTTGTGCTTTGATCTGTATTCATTGTAACATTTTGAACTGTTGAACTAGTTTCCGAGGACCAAATCTTAACAAAATGGACAACTTTTACTTCACTTATACCAATACTTAATAAATCAGACTTTAAATTCAAAGGCATAAAAATATATTTTAACATTTTCTTAATAATATAAATTATTGTTTTAATTGCTAACATTAATTGCTCATTGTTAATTTGAAATATGTCTTCAAGTTTACTCTTCTCTATTTCACTAAATATCTCTGTGTCTTTACTCTTCAATTTATTAAGAATTCTTTTTAAGAAGTGCTCAAATTTAGAGTCATCCATTTTATTGATGACATCTATTCCTTTCAATAAACTGTAAACAAAAATATTTAGATAGTTTAAAAAGCTGCATGTACATAAAAATGGATACCCATTTCCCTTGGTCATTGTATCATGCATGAATCGATGGACCAATTTTGTTGATTACTTTTTATTGTAATAATTATTGTTAGAGCATATAAAAAAATATATAGATAAAACAGCAAGTCTGTCAGAATAGGACAGGACAACATATGTCAGGATAGCTAGTTCTTTAAATAAATATCCCTAAACAACTTACCCAAATTCAATTTAATATGAAATGAAGCAAATTATATGTAACACTGGTAATACTAAAACATGTAAATACTAAAATAGATGCTGGAATAAATTTAATAAAAATATTCAGCCCCAGAAATGCAGACATTTAGATGATCATCACACAAATATCTGCTCTGGTCTCAGAAATGGAACCTTAGACACAATTTATTAATTTTACCTGTAATATCCACAATATAATATTTTATTATTATATTTTAGCCAATCATTTTGCTATTTAAGAATCGTCACTGCTATAACAACAGAACCAAAAAGAACCTTAGCCTTAGGGTTGGTCAGTGGCATGTATGTTGATTCATCAAAAAATGTGGGGGCGTTTATATTAGGTGAAAATTAAAACTTTTAAGATTTCATAATCTAATAACAAACAACTAAATACACAACTAGAGCTTGACATAGATAGTGTAGTTTTAACTATTAATTATATACGTAAATTATATTGCAAATCCTATATTTGGATATTTCACTTTTAGATTGAAGCTTAACCATAGCAAAATCTTATTATTAATAAAGCTATTCACACTTCTAGAATATAGTATCCCAGCAAAAACAGTGTGAACAGTTTAGCTAGTTGTATCTCATATTAATTAGATACTCAGAAATTAATGGAAGTAATAGGGTAAGTAAGGTTTTGCTTAAAAAACAATTTCAATCTGCATCAGCTGTACAAAACTTTAAAAAAGCTGACCAGACAAGCAACCACTAAACAGGCAACAGCTCACCTTGCCGAAGATTTAATCCAGAAACAGGCACTCTTCATTTTAACGGTTCAAGAAACCAAGTGCAGAAAACGTACTACCTGTATAAGATAGTTCGATTTGTATTTTTTAATGTTATAGCTATTAAGATTTATGTGTACCACAAAAAAAGGTGTATAATCGATATTAATCCATTAAATTTGTAATACAATGAAGGAGAAAATATCAAAACAACAAAAACAAAATACAAGACAGTAAACACCTGTGATTTGTCAGTGTCACCTGACGGCTGACAGTGACAACCAAAGATTACGGTGTATATCATAGAAATAGGATATAATTAGAGGTCAATGGTGTATATTTTGGGTGACAACTGAGTCTGAACAAAATAAAACATAAAACAGTAGGTACCTACATCATCTCACAAGTCGGTTCAAATTCATTAACTATTACCAGAGATTAGTAAATATATATTGTCTTTGCTATTACCTGCTATTACTGACATTACCTAATTCACAAATCACAACGGACAAGCAAGATTCATATTTTTAAAGAAAGAAACACTTGTACTGTTTTACTTATCACTGTATAAGCTGATGATGCTGTATAAGCGAAACCGGGCTAAAGCTTAAACTACGTAGTTTAAGTTTTAGCCCTGATGATACTGTATAAGCGAAACCGGTAGGCTATTAATTACAAAGTAATAAATTATAAGTGAATAATTTCTTAATCTATTAATAAACAGTTGGTGAAACGTAAATATGGCTATCTAAGAGTAATTTGCACATTTATTCTTGGAATAAAAGTTTGGTTAAATTGGCTTTTACTGTTATTTATTATTCATGCCAAGTAGACAGACTTGGAAAACTTTTTGGGCGTGCATCACATTCATTACCCTTTTCAAACAAACACGCCGGCTTCGGAGACCCTTGAAACCACCGTCGGATGATACCCGAGAGATTTGATTGTGGAATATCAACCTAGGTTACCCCGGGTACCTACTGACTACACGCTTTACACTTGCGTTGTATACCTGCTTTGTCATTTTTTCATCTGTCATTCTTTCCACATGACTGAACCAACGGAGCATGCCTTTTCTTATTTTAACACCGACACTGTTACGAATGCAATTAGCGAACGGTATACTACAGATTTTCCCAAGCGATCTCATTTGAACCACATTATCCTACTCTCATGATTTTCTGACATGTTATCCAACTTTCGCTTTCATACAACAACGTTTAGATAAGCACAGAATTATTATGCGAGTCTAGAATCTAGACTTAAGACTTATCTTTTAAATAGCTTAGCTAACGCTCCATTCACACTCCTTGCAAACACTCTCCTTTCTACATCCTCGGTGAAACCACCTTACAACCCATAAAAATAAAAGGATAAATAAATATTTAACAAAATAAATTAAGTGGATATGTATAGGCGAAATTTCGTTTTCATTTTCTGAAACGGAATTCCTAGTATCTATCTACCGATTATAAAAGATAAACGTAAATGTCTTGTTTTGACACTGAAAAAAGACATTGCAGTTTTTTAAACTAACTACTGTATTTAGTGCAAATGTTAATAGAATTAGTGTATTTTGTTGCCATGTTGTCTTATTTTGTTCTGAAGTTTACAAGTGATTTTTTTTTTCACTAAAAGAGGTTGATTAAGGAGACTACCGCTTTACTTAAGACCTTGACATGAGTTTCTATGACGAATTATAAAAAAATTAATCCCAATTTGGATAAATCGGATAATTTAATTAATGAAGATGATAGCTTATGTCAAAAACTAAAAAAACTTGAATGTCAAGCTGACACTGTCAGATTGACAGCTGTCAAGTGCTTTGTAGCAAGTGGCATGCCATGGCATGCCGTGGCGATTGGTAAAGTTGCGTGGTATGATTTAATTTTTTTGCGATAAATTTCATCATGTCGCAAAAATTAATCAGGGTTCCTGAAAATATTGATTTTCCAAAAGAAGAAGAGAAAATCCTTAAATTCTGGAAAGATATTGACGCATTCCACAACAGTTTGAAGCAATCAAAAAATAGACCTAGGTATGGCCTGTGATTCCAGATTGTAAAACAATATGTTTTTGTGATATAACTATAATATAGTCTGTTTTAGGTATTCATTTTATGATGGCCCACCTTTTGCCACTGGCTTACCTCATTATGGCCATATTTTAGCCGGGACTATCAAAGATGTTGTAACCAGATATGCTCATCAAAAGGTTAGTTTTTATAAACATATTTCGTAAGTATGGGAAGGCAACACAGAAACTTTCGTGAACACTTGAAATAAATTTGAAGAACCAGGACGTTAATTTTGTTTTACTAATTTTAAGCAGGGATTTGCAGTCTCTTGCATGAGAAAATACTGCAAACAAGTATGAGGCTTATGATGGTGAAGAATACCATGGCCTATAGTCACCATGTAGTTGTTAGGATAAAGGTGTATTGCTGTCCTGTGGCCAAATGTTAGGGCTAACATCTCAGTTTACCAGTAACACTCATTGCAGCAAACACAGCTATAGTGGTATTTTGTGGGAGTAGTTCTATATCAGGGCATTTTTCCTGGATAGCACTGTCACTAGAGGTTGCGTGAATAATGACCCTTTTAAGATATAGTCTGGTCATGTTGTAAAAACTGTGAGGTTAGCAGCATATTAGCCGTTTATAAAAAAGACCCATGTAACCTATACTTGCCTTTTGCAAGCTGCTTAATGTTGAGCACCCAAGATATTTTTTTTTGTATCCCTCGACAAGTCACACAAATTGAATTTATTCCCAAAGTAAGAAAATTATATGCTTGTGTTATGGGTATTAGCCAAAGATACTAAAACATAGTTCAAATGTAAAACAATAGGGCTCTACTATCTAATCTGACCGACTACTATTGAAGAAACTAGTTTTCCAAAAGTAGAGAATTTGGGGTCATCACATCCTAATGCCAGTTTTATAATTTTTTTATCTTGTTTATATGGAATGCACCTGAAAGCATTTAAATAAAATTGAGTTGTTTTATTAAAAGTCTAAAATAAAAGTTGTTTAAGTTTCTCCTCATTACATCAGCCTGCCAGTGACAATACTATCAACATATCGGTGCAGTTTTTTAGAGATTAGCTCAAACAGACAAAATGACAGACAGAAATTAAAAATATGTAATTTTTTTATATGTATCTGATATGAATGTAGTAAAAAGAGGTTATTTTAATGCACTAATAGATGTACAAATTTTATTTATTTGCTTGGTACAATAAATCTCATTAGTCCAACTAATAAAAAGTGAAGAAAGGAACAACAATGAAAGTGTAGTAATACTGAACACTCCTTTTTCCTTAAAGACACTCAAATCAAAGATATATATGGATGAGTTCCAGTTCTTGACAGTTAGAATTATATATGATGAAGTAAATTATGCAGTCAATAGCAGTGTTTTGTATAGGACATGATTGAGAAACCATTTACAAAGGCTTAACCTGGCTAAATAAACAAGGATTGTATACTTCTAAATTCCTTTGACTAAACAATATTGTTATTATAAAGACAAAACAAAAAAATATAGCTTTAATAAATCACTATTTTCTTTATCGCCTAGGTGGGCTTGTGGCCTGGCATTAGACTTGAATTTTTGACATCCCAGGTTTGATCCTTTGGTTTGGCAACAAATATTATTTTTAATTTTTAATAAAAATAACCATGCCCGGATTAGAAATGTGCCTGTTTGGTGATAGGCTTGCCTGCTATCACCTGTGACACTTAGTATCTTCCACTAGTCGAGGGTGCCCTGGTTGTGCCTCTGCTTATGTCTTCGGGGATATAGGCGTGAAGATATTTTGCTTCACGAATTTTAAACAACTAAGGCAAAAAATTTATTAATTGCGACAAATGTTGGGTTTTGTATGTGTTGTATTGTATTGTACACTGTATTTTCTAGGGTTTCCATGTAGAAAGGCGGTTTGGTTGGGATTGCCATGGCTTACCAGTGGAGTTTGAAATTGACAAGGCCTTAGGTATCAAGGGACCAGATGATGTTGAAAAAATGGGTATAGACAAGTATAATGCAGAATGCCGCAAAATAGTTATGAAGTATGCTAACGAATGGGAGACAATTATAACTAGAATGGGTCGTTGGATTGGTAAGTTTCCATTAAACTGATTAAAGAAATCCTTTGGCCCGTGGCTAAATAGAAATTGGATAGAAAAGTAAAAGAATGATGCATGACACAATAAAATGTTTTTTTTGTTGTTTTGCACACTTGTCTTGACAATAATTAACATAACAAAAACGAATTAGCTTAATTGTTCCAACCATATAGCAGGACAAAAGTGATGGTTGTCTCTTATCATCAAGAGAGCTGTCTGCTTGTTTGCTAACTTACAATATAAAATTGTCATTTTTCAATAACCCATAATAAATTCAAAGCTAATTTAACTAAGAAACATCTCAATCAATCAGCTTTAAAACAAAAGAATTCACATCACAAGTCTCTTTTTCAATTGGACGTTAAAAAGAAAATATAAGCAATAGCAAGGTGGTATACCAACACTAAACAAGGTAGTGAAATAATTATCTCCATGCAAGTAAAGCTTTGGGTCGCTACAAAGATGACAAATAAATTTTTTTCTTGAGCTTGTATTATTTTGTTACAGATTTCAAGAATGATTATAAAACCCTTTACCCATGGTTTATGGAATCTGTTTGGTGGGTGTTTAAGGAGTTATATAATAAAGGCTTGGTGTATCAAGGTGTAAAAGTTATGCCCTTTTCAACTGCTTGTTCTACTCCCTTATCAAATTTTGAATCTGGTCAGAATTACAAAGATGTAGTTGATCCTGCAATTGTTGTATCCTTTCCAACAGCAGAAGGTTTTTCGTTTATCGCCTGGACCACCACACCTTGGACTCTTCCAAGTAATCTAGCCCTTTGTGTCAATCCAAAATTATTGTATTTAAAAGTTAAAGAAAAATCTACAGGAGTGACATATGTAATACAAGAAAATCGTTTTCCTGTTATATTCAAAAATGAAGAGGATTTTGATGTTCTTGACAAGTTTCCTGGAGAAAAATTGAAAGGAATAAAATATACTCCAATTTTCGATTACTTTGTTGGGAAATGTCCTAATGCGTATCAAGTTCTTACAGATAGCTATGTCACTGATGATTCTGGTACTGGTATTGTTCACCAATCTCCATATTTTGGGGAAGATGATTTTAGAGTTTGCCTTGCAGCAGGTGTAATTACAAGAGATCAAGACATAATTTGTCCTGTTGATGCAAGTGGTAAATTTACAGAACCAGTAAAAGATTTTTTGGGCATGTATGTAAAAGATGCAGATAAACACATTATAGCAAACTTGAAAGCTCGTAATCGATTAGTACAATTAGGTCAAGTAAAACACAACTATCCATTTTGTTGGCGCTCAGAAACTCCCCTTATTTATAAGGCTGTTCCATCTTGGTTTGTAAGAGTTGAACAAATGAGTCAAGATCTACTTAAATCTAGTGAAGCGACATATTGGGTACCTGAATATGTAAAAGAAAAAAGATTTGGCAATTGGCTTAAAGAAGCTAGAGATTGGGCCATTAGTCGCAACAGATACTGGGGGACACCTATTCCTTTATGGATATCTAGTGATAAACAAGAAGTAGTATGTGTAGGAAGCATTGAAGAGTTAAAAACTTTAACTGGTAAAGATGTAACAGACATTCACAGAGAAAGTATTGACCATTTAGAAATACCATCAGTTAGACCTGGTCATCCACCTCTTAAAAGAGTCACAGAAGTTTTTGATTGCTGGTTTGAATCAGGTTCTATGCCTTATGCCCAAGCTCACTACCCTTTTGAAAATAAAAAAGAATTTCATAACATATTTCCTGCAAACTTTATTGCTGAGGGCATTGATCAAACAAGAGGCTGGTTTTATACCTTAATCGTTTTGTCAACAGCACTCTTTAATAAACCGCCATTTCAAAATTTGATTGCTAATGGTTTGATTTTGGCTTCTGATGGCCAAAAGATGTCCAAGAGGAAAAAGAATTATCCTGACCCATTAGAAGTTGTATCAAAGTATGGTGCTGATGCTCTTCGATTGTATCTTGTCAATTCTCCAGTTGTAAAAGCAGAAAATCTTCGATTTAAAGAAGAGGGCGTTAGAGATGTTATAAAAGATGTATTTTTGCCATGGTATAACGCTTTTAGATTTTTAATGCAAAATGTTGAAAGGATTGTCCAAGAAGACAAAGTAGATTACAAATTTAATGATGCAGCTGTTAGAGACAATGTTATGGACAAATGGATAACATCATTTACTCAGTCGTTGATACAATTTGTTACAAAAGAAATGGCTGCCTACCGACTTTACACAGTTGTGCCAAGATTAACAAAATTTATTGATCACCTCACCAATTGGTATGTAAGAATGAACAGGAAAAGGCTAAAGGGAGAAAATGGTGTTAAAGACTGCCAAGTAGCTTTAGATACATTATTTGGTGTGTTATTTGATATGGTTAGAGTAATGGCTCCATTCACACCATTTTTGTCAGAAATTATGTATAAGACGTTACGTCTTCTTATACCAAATGATTCTTTAGAAAGTGTTCATTACAACATGATTCCTGAACCAAAATTAAATTTGGTAGATATCAATATTGAAAGAGCTGTTCAAAGGATGCAAGCTGTAATAGAACTTGGGAGAGTTGTGAGAGATAGAAAAACAATTCCAATTAAATACCCTCTTCCTGAAATGATCGTAATACACCAAGATCCAACTTACCTCGAAGATGTTAATTCACTACTAAATTATGTGCTTGAAGAAATGAATGTCAAAAAAGTAGAATTATCTAGTGATAAAGAAAAATATGGTATTACTATAAGAGTAGAACCAGATCACAAAATACTTGGAGCTAGATTAAAGGGAGATTTTAAAGCAGTTACACAAGCATTGAAAGATCTAAAGAATGATCAATGTGAGAAACTTATTGCTGATGGTTTTGTCACATTACTGGGTCAACGCATTGAAGCCTCTGAAGTAAGAGTAATATTTCAAGCCCAAGGTAATGATCAATTTGAGGCTCATAGTGACAATGATGTCTTAATTCTACTTAATGTTACACCAGATCAGGAAATGCTTGATGAAGGTTTTGCAAGAGAAATCATAAATCGAGTACAAAAGCTTAAAAAAAAGGCGAAATTAGTTCCCACAGACGAAGTTGATGTTTACTACAGCGTAGATAAATCAAGTGACATTTTACGTATCATAAACTCTCATCGTGAACTTATTGAGTCTACTGTTAAAGCACCATTGATTGATATTGTAAACTTGTCACCTTCAAAACGAGCTATTATAGAAGAAACACAGGAGTTAAAAGGCTCTCAACTGAAAATCGTTATAACATGGAGAACAGAAGAAGAAATGCCCTTGAAACCTTGGGCTAATATTGTTTTACAAGGTCTTGCTCCACGTTTGGGAGCCCCTTCTAGTCGAGGAAGTATTATTCTTAAGAATAAAGAAAATAATTTTATTACTTTAGAGAACTTATACCGTGAAGTAGAAACTTTGTTTGGCCTTTATGGTATAAAGTTCATTTTGTGGTGTGACGGTTTAGAAGTTAAAAATGTTAAAGACCTAAATGCTAAGAATATTATAGTATCACTATCAAAACCGAAACTTATGGAAGGACAAAGTACTCCCTATTGCAAATTTACTAATGTTGCTAATGGAACTAAATCAGCCACATTATTTTTGGAAAATCCCCAAGGAAAGGTTACATTAACTAGCAAACATGAACTAAAATATTTGTCTGAATATATAGGGATCAGTCTAACTGACGCTAATGTATCGAAGTAATGTGTTGAAATAATTATACGACTGATTTTTTATCCGCGATTAAATCGTGGAGTGCATTTTACAATTATTAAAAAATTTTTATATCACAGTATTGTCAAAACACCATGACTGAAGTTTGTGTTAATTCTTGTTGTAGTTGCTATTTATTTTAATAAACACTACGGAAAATATTAAAACTTATTATTATCGTTCCTACGCTTGTTTTCGAATACTTTGTACAGTTCACGAAAACCTTAAATGCACTTCGAAGTAGGCGTATCATGTCATTGCGCAGAACTCATTTAAGGTATCGAGCGAGAGAGTGTACTGCGCTCTCGCTCTTACTAGTTTACTTAGGTATAGTTGCGTAAAAATATTGTTTTGTTATAAATATTTTATTTTATACTTTGTACTTCAATATTATTAAAATAAAATCAGTAATTATATTTTGATAAGTAAACAACCTACTGGTTATATAGTATTACTAGCTGTTATCCGCGGCTTCGCCCGCGTAGTCTACCAATTTGATGTTTAGCTCTCCAACACTGCTCGTTAAAATTTTAAGATAAAATGTAGCCTATATCGCTATCCAAAGTTTGTCTATTTTTTTTAAATGTTAAAATCAATTTTGCAATTTTGTCATCAAAACTGAACATACACTTTCTCTTTTCTAATTTCACCTCGAACAAACAGTAGGAATACGTTATTGTCTCCACAGTTTTATCTACACTTCGGCAAATCCTGTGAAATTATACTGTATAGCAAGTTATGGAAAACCTCTAACAGATTTTTTGTCGAAATTTTTGAAATATACATATCGTCTCTGAGGTCTAACCGTGCGTCTTCGGAATGACTTCTTGAGATCTTGGGTTCGATCGCCGGTCCGGGCAACAAAAACAAACAAATAGAAATTGTGAAGTTTAAATTTTCTACTAAAAGTAACGTTGCCACTTGCCCGGGATTGGATAAGTGCCCGGTTGGCTACAGGATTGTCATCTACAAAATTGGACTTAATGTCTTCGGCTAGTCGTGAGCGCTCTGGTTGTACAGTTAGGCCGAACTAACCCTTCGGGGATGTCTTCAGAAACTCACAGTTAGAAATTGTAGCAACAAAATTAAACTCTTCAGCTTTTTAATTTATTTATTTATTTATTTATTAAAATTTATGCACAATATTGTACACAGGTTAAACTTAATGCTATATGGCATTCTCTACCAGCTAACCCAAACAGATAAGAGAA
>NJDD01001421.1:49769-60936 GCA_002245505.1 Calephelis nemesis | reverse complement strand
TGACGAATTTCCACATGAACATTCATCCCCTCTTTTTACCCATTCTCCCCTATTTTTTTGTTAAAAAGTAGCCTATGTTGTTCCTTAGGGTTTATTCTATCTCTGGACCAAATTTCATCAAAATCGGTTAACTGGTTTAGACGTGAAAGCGTAACAGACAGACAGAGTTACTTTGGCATTTATAATATTAGTAGGGATTTTTAACCAATTTTGCTATGATTATGATATTAATATATGATATAAATTTTTGCTATTTTACTATGTGTATCATAATTTCTTTGTGTGTTTGATGTTAATGATAAACTGAAGTACGTGGTTGATTGTTAAGGACTTATGGTAAAAAATACTGCCTTTAACCCCCAATGGGGGTGAATTTCGAAAAACCCTGAAATATATGTTTCATCATTTATACTAAAAAGCATGAATTCAAAGTTTCATGCAAAAATGTGCAATAAAAATATTTTTGTCATACAAATTTTGCCACCTCTTTTAACCCCCAATGGAGGTGAATTTCGAAAAACCCTGAAATACGTGTTTCATCATTTGTACTAAAAAATATTAATTCAAAGTTTCATGCAAAAATGTGCAATAAAAATATTTTTCTCCCGTGTTGGTCCGGGCTCCTTTGTAGAATAGACCATCTGCCTTCCTGTGCCAGGCAGCTCGTAAAAGGCGAGCATAGGCTTGCCGTCACTAACACCGTGACATCTGACTAGGTGGTAGAGTTTCGCAGCGACTCACCCGGATTGGTACCACCGCCTTACCTATTCCTGCCGCCATAACGTCATGACGTGTTCCGGTTAGGAGGGTAAGGTAGCCGGTAAACTTACTTTTGCTCGAGGCCTAACATCCCGGCCTCTGGTTGGCAACGCACCATTACCACCTTTGGTGTCTTTAGGCGGCGGGAATTTCTTACCATCAGGAAATCCGTCTGCTTGTTTGCCTTCCAATGTCATAAAAAAAAAAAGTTGCCCTTTTAACCCTTTTAGGGGTTGAATTTCCAAAAAATAATATGCCTATGTCCTTCTCATGAATGCAAACTATCTACATACCAAATTTCAGCAAAATCGGTTGGGTGGTTTAGGCGTGAAAAGGTAACAGACAGACAGACAGAGTTACTTTCGCATTTATAATATTAGTGTGAATATATTTGTAGGATATGACATGATTTTCTTACTTCTTTGTATTGTTTATGACTCAGTGTAAAGGTTAGGTAATGATTATACTTACAAGACATCAAACCGCAAGGAAGGAGGTTAAATATCGGGCGTAAATCATAATATGAATACGTGATAAAATATACATTGATTAATACATTGGACCCCTTTTTTTAAAGCATTGCGAGGACGTAGTAGTACGAAATTTGGCAAACTTACAGTTTATAATTACAGCCTCTAATTTTAGTCTTTACATGCTTTGCTAATGCTCGATTACTGTAATTAAGAAAGTAGTTGTTTTTGCTTAAGATTGGTAGTTTTTTTGTACGACTAGTAAAAAAATCTAACTACCGTCGTTCGTTGTCTATTCATAACTCACAGCATTTTGTATAACTATGAGCAACGCTTCGTTACTTTTAGATAAACAACTGGTTATACTAACGGATGACGATCCGTTGATTATAGGAACCGGCTTAAGTCAACAAAATACCTAGGGGTTACCCTCGACTTTGTTGTTCGGACCGCACTTGACACGAGTCTCAAATAAAGCTAAGTTTGTACTTAGCTAATTTGTAATTATTAAAAATAGTAAAATGTCTCTTCGTATTAAAGTGACACTACAAGACGTGTTAAGCCAATCTTAGCTTACGCCACGCCAGTGTAACCTTCGCACATACCTATCCGTACCACTTTAATAATTTACAAAAAGTCCAAAATGGGTTCATGTGCACTGCCAACGGTTGCCCGTGGTACGCACGTAACGAGATCCTACACCGCGATCTAGACTTACTTGCAAAAGCGCCGAACTTCAAAGAGCTATCCAAAGGCTACTTTGAAATTACGGTTGCCCACTCGAACCTCGCGTAAGCACCCGCGTATGACTATACACCGGACACTGACATACCCACCAAATTTAAAAAAGCTGTCACGTGCCGGACCCTCCAAATTAATCTTTGCTCCAGATCCTATAACACCGCAAAGGCGTACCTCCCTCCCGCCAATACAACTAGCATAAGCAACACGAAACTACACCGTCGCCTCCGGTCTCTGCGACGAAGAACTCTTTCCCGCTCGATCCATCCAGTAACCAGAATGCAGCACCAAGTTGAGTTACGGTCTCTCGGGCCTTTGTTTCTGGCGTTGTAGGGAACAGTCCAATCCATTTAAATAATGATGTCTCGGACTGAACACTCTGCTCGGCCCACAAAGCCCGGTGAAGTTTTAAAAACCGCGAGGTTAGCAACATTAAATACATAGGGACACTTTTTATCCCGTTCGACTGCTAGGAAACTAGGATAAGCCACATTTTTCTATGGGAAAAACTAAAATGTTACTTATTAACGGGTGGAATTAACTAAATAGCTAGTATAATATAAAATTGCTTAATTAATAGTACATTTTACTAAATAGTCATTGTCGTGTTCTGGTTTACGATAAAGGTTTTCCAACATTGATGTGGGCAAAAACTATCACCAGTACCGTCTTAGGCTAGAGAGTCTTAACTCTTAGCAATAAACAAAGTAGTCTTAAGGTTCAACCTGGTATAATAGTCTTTATAACATTATGATACAGATTATAATAGACTTGACGTTTACTTTAATCTTTGTTTCTTAGAGCTTGTCCAAAAAGACGAATTCGCAGCGATTCTCTAGCATACTACTATGTAAGTAATACTACGCGCGACTGTTTTTGGGCATTTGGGCAGGAATGTAAAATTCCATTTCCCTCGATACGTGCACTTGCTCTAAAGTTGGACTGGACGCAACAAGGCGTCCCTAGTATCTCGAACCGCACTCAAAACGCACGAGTCGAGTCTGGCGTAGTGCACGCGATTTACGCGCGTATTTTGAATTCGCGCGATGCTTGTAGACGCGATTGTATTAGCGGCGTCTATTTCTTAAAAAAAAAAACGTTGGGAAATCTACGGCTTAGCGAGCTTTCCAAAACTATTTACTACAACTTTTTGTCAGTATACTGTAGATTTGTGCTAAATATGGTAAATAAATTGAAGATTTTGCAAATGATTGACAATTTTAAATAAACCTTTATTTAAAACTTTTTATAATTAAAACAAAATAAGCATTTAGTGTAAACATTGTTCACAATTTATTAATATATATAACAGATGCAACGTGTAACTTTATTGTAAATTAAGATTTGATAACTGATTCAGAATGAAATTGGAATTTGCTTCAAACAATAGGCTCGAGTAGTTTAAATGTTGCCAATTTTCATCGAGTTTGCAATCTTTTGACACAAGAAGTATGCATTAATTGCTTCCAGTACACACCGGCCAAGCGCTTCCGCCAAATATACCAGCAAATATTTCCTAGTGGGCTATAAGACTTGATTAATTCCTGAATTATAATTGACGTTTAAATATAGAATTCTCGTGATCTTATACAAATCATATTACAATAAATATCTATTTCTAAGACGTATATAAATAAAAACATGTTATTTAGTTTAAATTTGAGTAAATATTCATGATGAAAGACACGTGTGTCTGATTTACTATTATTACTTATTGCTTATCTATTAACAACCAAAAATACATGAACTATTACGTATGTACAAAATATCCTGGATTTGTAACACTTAAAATCTATCTTTACATCTGTAACGGTCTAAAAATAAAAATTGACAACATTTTTACCCATACCTATGCATACTTTGTTAATGGATTCATTGGTATTACAAAAATATATTCAGGAAAATATGTACGAATATTAAAATATTTTGTAATGCATAATACAGATAACCACTCACAGTAGAACGGGACACAGAGTATAAAACAATTTGCATCCATAAAGTTGACATCCACGTTATGATACATGACTATGGCGTGAAAGTGTGATGTTACGTACTAAATTGTGATGAAAGACCATCTAATCTAATGCCGAGTACAGACTAAGCAAAACCAAATGACCGAGTGGTGTTACTTTGTGGATTTGCAGCCGAAAGTGTAGGTATTGAAGCGACCGCACAAGTAAAGCACTTGTAATAAATCTTTCACGTCTTTATTTTCGACTTTTTTAGTCATTAATTCAAGATAGACAAAGGAAAGAAAACAAAAACCTTAATTTTGTTTGAATGTTCATCTAAAGAGTGAAAGAACGGGAACGAATACAGCGAATCCATCCGTTGGCTTGGTCTGTACTCGGCGTAAAACGTACGTCATACAGTTGGTATATTCGTCATCATATATCATTGGACACATGTACTCTACGGACACCATTTCCTTTCCGTGAATCAAAAAGTGAAGTCATTTTGACAGATCTGTGCTGTTAAACTACAAAATCATATTACTTGCACGATTTATTTATTATTTTATACATTTAAATTCTTGAAACAATTTATTTAGCAAAACCTTATTTTTTAATACAGCAACTTTGATACTTACAAATTCAATCGGTCTGTTGTACCTTTATGGCTTAAAATTAAGTCTCCAGTTTAGAGCAAAAACAAAACCATTACCGCCTTAGTAATAACCATAGACTAACGTGAAGCTAAAGTTGACATTACAGTCATCATGACGCTGTAATACGTACTAATGTCTACTGCAACTTTGGAGTACTTTAGTCTTTGTTTATTAAAATAAGGCGATTATATTCTACTGTGAGACTAGAACTGCAGACGCCTTTAACTTTAAAAATTCACGAATTCGAACTCGAATTGTTGGAATTGGCAGATTTTGCAATTCATAGCTCATTGCATATACACATATTTGGGATTTCTTATGCAATACACATTCATTATTTTTTTTCAATCCGTTGAATTAATTTTATGACCATGTACATAATTTATAAACTAATAAATCAAATTTTATAACATTATTTTATTGAACGTTTTACATGATTGTTTTTACAATTACATCTGCATCATGTAAAAAAATCTGATTTTCGTAGGCTTAGACGGTGTTCCTTTTAAATCTTCATTCGATCCATCGTTCTATCGTCTTCCGATTTAGATTTAAAAAGTAATATTGTTACATAAATCACAGTTTAAAATATTCGAGTTCGTATTCCCAAAAGTTTAAAGTACGCTTACAAGGTCATAATGAATAGTGGGGATATAAGTATTTAGACTTTTTCATTGTGCGAATCTTTTGGTAACTAGTATGAGAATATGGTTATACATCAGCAAATCCTTTGGCGATTAAATAATATTAACCTAAAAATTACAAATAGTTAACCAAAAAAATTTGTCTAAGAATAGAATGTCTTTTAGACTAATACAAGGAGTAAGAGGTTTACGATATATAATCAACCTATAGTTATTAGTGCTAACAGATAAACAAGAATATAACTTACATTGAATAGATGAAAATTAAATTATTAAGAAAATGCTCAAAATAAATACATTTAAGTTAATATTGTTTACAAATTGACAATTGATTCCTAAAATAAAGCGTATAAACAACATCGCGCTAAGTTAAATAAAACAAATTATTAGTAAAAGATATTGTAAATTGGATTTTGTCGGTTATTATACGTATTGTTTAGTCGGTAGTCGATCACTGCTACAGTGCGATTGAAAATAAATAATTTCTAAAATAACCACTGATTAAAGAAATCACAGTTTTACTTAACAATGTTAAATGATATAGAGCGAGATCTGGTGATCAAAATCCACGCCAGACTTTAATCATTTGGTAAAAGCTTAACATTACTCAGCATATGCTTCTAGCTCAAGTTAGAACTACGGGTTTGTTATAAAGTTTGTATAAATGTGGTGTGTATGTGTTTATAATGTGTTTGGTAGGTCTGGCTATTCTTGAATCTTGAGCCGTTTTAGTAATATTACGAAATAGATACGGTGTATATTCTAATACCTTCATTCGCTGTATGACTTTGATTTGTAGTATTTTTTTTTACTAGTTAAGTATTTTTTTAATATGACTCTTTGGCTTGGAATAGACAATTTTTTTGTGGTTAGGAATAACCGCCATAAGTCCAACTTACAAAATAATTTAATTTTACCATATTACAATGTATAAATAATAATTTCACAATTAAATGGAATCTAATTCCTGACTTGTGTCAGATTATATCACAATATGCACATTTATGACACAGACTGCTGCAATGTGAGAATAAAGATGTAAACGACTGAGTTGACAAATCAGCCAATAACATGCTGCTACGTCATCTACGTTTAGCTATTAGTTAAATGTTAATTTTATACAGTGCTTTGCTAAGCTAACTATACACTTTCCACTTTACCCCAAAACAATGTAGACGCATGCTTAACTAAACTCTCTAAATACAATATCATGCTACACGTGGATGCTCCAATTTTAGACAGTGATTAGTAAAACATGTGTTCAATAAGTATTAAAGTGGAAAGGCGGTGTGCGTTTGGTTAAACGCAAGTGTATTTTTTTGTTTGTTTTGTTTTTATTACACGACGCAACGGAGCCATGTTACAATGAAGTTTTTGTGTGGGATAGGAGACTACAGATTGACATAGGGTATTTTATATCCCTATGTTACCGCAGTATAACTTAAGTACGCGGGCGTAGCCACCGGGTTATATCTAGTTAGTAAGTTTTATTAATGATCACCTCTAATCACAAGGCAAATTGTAAACTTTTATAAAATAAATAACTATGAAAATTCTAATAACACTTGTCGGTAATCCAACCAAAGTCCCTCGATAATGACTGCGAGTGTGTTATTAAGCGCCCGTGTCTAACACTAATCAGATTCTTTTGCTGAATTAAATAAGTTCAGTCATTACATCTCTATAAACGAATCACAATGCAGCCTCAAGTTTGATTTTTAATACTGATATAGCCAGAGCACTTAGCAATGGTGCTTGTTGTTATTGCTTTCTCGAAATAATTTCAATGAACATATTGCTTTAAAATTAAATGGACAACTAATTTAAATTAATTACATATAAATATGGTATTTGGAAAGAAACACTTATACCTAATTGGGAGGACGTGTACGAAGTTCGTACTTATACGGAAAAAATATGCCAAGAACTCCAACCGTACGATATTGTGATTATATAAATATAGTTTTAAAGATTACACGATTACGTCACGACAACAAAGAGGATCATTTTCGGAATCCCATCTACCGTCCCCACCACCGTTTTCAAACAGTGCAGATTTAGGAAGTATTTTATCAAAACCCACATTAGTTTGAAGAATGAAATTGAATTACACTAGGTCTGGATTTGAAGGATCTCTCCCAACTATAATTCCAACTAATAAAACAGTGCAGTAAAAACTCATCAAATCTTTACAAATAAATATTGTTTCTGATATAAAACATTTCTTTCGTTATCTGAATAATATCACATTTTTTGTTTTAAATCCGAATTAGAAGATACATGATTTATTCACGAAATTCTAAGCGGATAAATATCTCCGCAATCCAGTGGAGAAGATCAGTGAAATTTCGACAATGATCCCAACAAACATACGGTAAATTGAAATATATGAAAAATTATGTATTATGCTTCAACAAGTATATGTATTTGAATAGGATATAGGGTCCATTGGTTCAACATCTATGACGTATCTCAACAAACCTTATACATTTTATAATTTAACAAGCGCGTAAGTTTAGTTAAGGGTCACATGAAGAAAATTGCGGTAAAGTTGAACGATTGTGGGTATTTTTAATAATAAAAAAAAAACTTGAGAGGTGTCAAGGGACACCCGGATGGACAATCGGATTCCTTTCGATTAAGGAAGGACGCCGCCCACCGTATCCGCACGCGCACGCCGCACAGCTTACTATAGCAAAGTGTCGTTACAACTTTTTGTGAGAATTTCTCCGTCTAGCCCCCTTTCACAACGCACGATAAGGAACTTCGTTCCAATAGTTACATATCTTTATTATCAAGCTTATGACATTTTATGATAATCTTACGGATCCTACGTGCAGTATTAGCGCTAGTGACACCAACGGGGCAGCCATCAAGTTCTTTAACAGGGACTTTTTATTTCGATATAATTAATATATTTGGTAAGTGTAGACATTTAAAAATAGCAAGCATTTTGAAATAGCATAGTAACTTTGCGTAAGATAACACGTGCGTCTCGGGTCGCCAGACATAAATAACAAACTAATCTAAGTTAAACTGTTTACCATTAAAATTGTTTAAACTGAGAGGGGGCTTTACTGCCTCTTGCCACATGCCAAAAAGAAAGAAAGACAGATTGTTGCCGTAACGCGTTACGGAACAAAGGGGTTTATCTTCCCATCAAAAACATCACGTTTAAAAGGGTTGCCGAAACTTTCTTTGTTACCTTGACTAAACTCTTGCTGTCGTGTTAATAAACATAGATTAAAGTGCTCCAAGGTTTCACATGTTAACAAAGAATATAGTATTACGATGTAACACAGACTATAATATAAACCCAATTTTACTTTTACCTTAATCTTTGTTTGTTATAGTTAGTATATTTGTTAGTAATATTCGTAAACTTGTATCTATTGGTACGTTTGCAGACCCTATATCCATTTATATAAGCTTAATATTTTAATAGGCTATGTGTTAACTAATGTTAAAGGCTTCGACGTGTGCCGAATTCATAAGTTAGCGAACAGTTATTGCACTAAACATACATCACATTGCGCACGTCACTTGTACACAATACCTTCTCGCGGTCATTAGGCCAACCGTACCTAGGGTTTTAGGGGTTATCTAATGGTTACGCCACGTTAAAATGAGAAATATGTCCCTACTTTTATTTTATTGGCAAAATTTTATCACAAAACAAAACTGATAAATGCGAAACAGAAAATGGGAGCTTCTAGCTGTTATTTTTCTTCAAACTAAACTAAATCGGTTTTGATAGCAAAACAATAAGAATTATGGATAAAAACGTCCTAACAACAATAAGTTATTGCGTGAGTATAGCCTAGTACTCAAGTGATATCTCGCCTTTTATTCAAAAATATTTACAAGACGAAAATGTTAAAATCGCCAAAAATCGGATCTTTCCGATATTCAATTTCGTAACTTTGTTGCATGCGTAATTGTTTTTTTATTAATTTCCGACTGATTTTAAGATAAAACAGATTGAGACAGTAAATCGATTTGTAAGTAAGCGATTAAGCTAGCAGTTCAAAGAATAATTGTTTTAATTTGGAAAGTCTAAAACACAATTTTATCTAGTTTCGTTTTGTGATAATGTCGTAGGCAATATACAAAAAACTTAAAATGTGCTGGCAGGAGTTATTCGAGAAAAATAGTTAGTGAAAATGTCAATTAAAAAAAAAATTAACATAATACATTTTCAAAATAAAAGAATATTAAACTTGCTCTTTTTTTGTATATAATAAAGAACTTTATAAGTAACGTTCTACGTTCTTATCATATCAATTATTCTGAGTAATTGTAATAAAAATCTGTACAACAGCCATTTATTAACAGATTTTTTAATTACAATAAAAAAAAAACATTTTGGTTTACATAAACAATTTGACGTAACTTACAGATAGCCCCTTTGAATTATTTAAAATAAATAACATATCTCACCTAAGAAAAAGATAGGACAAAATAGCATATATTTTCAACTAGACAAAACTAAAGATTCATATACATTTCAGTTAGATTAAAGATACAACATCGCCTATTCAGTGACTAGTCTAACGGCTTACAATATCGTCACACTCGTAATATTAACAAAGATACATCACGTCGGCACTTCACATCTTATCACACCTCTTTTCATTATCCTCTGAAATGTAATAAGTAAATTATTTAAAAAAATATTTGCGTGTTTCAAATACACACACGCAAGAAGTGAAACTTTTTTGCAGCATTTTTGTGGGTCGTATAAAAAAAGAATCATTTCAAAAATATATTTTTTATTTTTTTTTATTTTTTTATATTACTGCAAGGCAAACAAGCAGACGGATTTCCTGATGGTAAGAAATTTCCGCCGCCTAGAGACACAAAAGGTGGTAATGGTGCGTTGCCAACCTGAGGGCGGGATGTTAGGCCTTGAGCAAAAGTAAGTTTACCGGCTACCTTACCCCACGAACCGGAACACGTTATGACGTTATGGCGGCAGGAATAGGTAAGGCGGTGGTACCAATCCGGGTGAGTCGCTGCATAACTCTACCACCTAGTCAGATGTCACGGTGTTAGTGACAGTAAGCCTTTGCTCGCCTCTTACGAGCTGCCTGGCAGGAATGCAGATGGTTTATTCTTCAAAGGAGCCCGGACCAACACGGGGACCGGAATAACTTAACATATCTTCAAGCTACTTCAGATCTCAGCCTGAGGACTAGCTTAAACATACGCCGGTGAAATAATAGTCACAAAGAACACAATAGGAAATTTGGCAATAACACACTGTAGTTTTTTTGTGGAGCGTACTTAGACGTGAAATAAACAAGAGGTAAACGTAAAATAAGTCGATAAAGAAGTTTCACTTAAAAAAAACCGTCTTCCAAATGTCTGATTCGGAAGTTTTAAAGCAACACTACCTTGCACATAGCAGGTATAGGCTTATGTTAAAGAGGCGTGCGAGATTACATGATCCCTTAAAAGAACTTTATTGTTAATACACGAGTCAACCCTTACAAGCAACGAAGGTGTATAGTTGTAAAAAAGTTCAAGCGCAGTAAAACTACAAAAAACTACTCTATTAAATTAAAACTCTTCTAAATAATTAGAGTCGGTTTTGACTTTCGCGATTCGATCACTCCTTTTGCGAAAGATAACTAAATATTCAGATACGGTCCCATTTCAATGTAATGAACATTCCACTAGTAAATTTGAGTTATACTTAATAACGTAATATTCGTCTGTATAAAGTTTTACTCAAAAAAATATTGTTAGATCGAAAAGTCATTTCCTTAATGAGTCCTATTTTCCAAAAAAGAACCATCAATATCGGGTCGTTTTGGCCGAGTAATCACGTAACAAACATATAAAAAATTGATAAATACCCCTTTCGGAGTCAGTTAAAACTAATGTGTTATGTCTCACCGGGTAGTGGTCACAGGTCAGTAGTGCGCGTGGTGTGGCGGGGG
>NJDD01001421.1:34901-46561 GCA_002245505.1 Calephelis nemesis | reverse complement strand
GCTTTAAAATTACGATTTGGTTACTTTGGTCCATTTTGCTACAATTTTGTTGCAACAGTTTTGTAACAACAATTTGATAACGACCCAACAAATTTGAAAATGACTCAAGTACGTATTTCAAAAGCAACAATTTTATATTATCACCACGAATGTAGTCATTGGTCGGTCTAGGTAAAGTGTCATTAATACATATTTTCGGTGTTGTAATATAAGTGGCGAGATACAAATTAAGTACATATTAGTATATAAGGACTTTTATGACACTAAGAGCAAACAAGGTCTAAGATTATCTTGTAAAATCATGTGTTTTGAAAAACCAAATGTGTGTAACCTTGATATCTCCGTCGGCAGCGCCGATAGCGTAGCAGTCCTCCCTGGGCGCCAGTGCGACACACTTGATAGGCGCGTGGTGCGCGTTCAGTTTGTGCTTGGGGGCGCGCGCACGCACGTCCCACACGAGCACGTCCCCGCGCCGGCCGCACGACACCAGCGCACCCGCGCCGCCCGCCCACGCCACGCACGCCGCGCCGCCCTCGTGGCACGTCCACGCTAGGACCACAACGCAACACTTCAACTCACGCCTTTTTAATGACCCTACTTCGGAATCCTTCATGCGCGGTTCCTACTATATCTTGGAGACTTTCCTTAAAATATAAAAAACGCAAACAAGCATACTGTTCCTTTAAGTAAAATAGACGTGGCTTTCAAGATCTGACTGAACTGACTGACTGAATCGATATTTATATCTTAGCTCTCAGTTGAACAAGTAAACAGACATCTTGAATTGCATAAGTAAACAGGCATCTCATCAACAACAGTTTTGCTTATTTTTTATTTAAAGACTCACTTATTTAAAGACACACTTTGTTTCAACCATCTAGGAGATAAAGTATTATTACACAAGTATTAAACTGAGCAATTTAATTGAATAACAAATCTTACAGACAAGTTGACAACATAAAGAAAAATAAAACAAAAATACTCACAAACAACCAACGCCTTCTTAGTGGGCATTAGGGTATCCCAAACTGCGACGTTTTTGCTTTCTGAACTATGACCGGCTGAAAACAATAGGTACATAACAAAAATTAAACTACATACTATTTTTTACGACCATATATTGTTACAACTTAAATATAAAAATGGATCCCTATTTCCCTTGGTCGCGAGTAAACAGATACGTTTAAAGCGTTATTTATTGTCAGGAGAAAGTTCAGATAAAAAATATTAATTGTTACAAAAGAACGTCTTTCTAATCAGCTATTAAATTATAAATTTTGACTAACAACAATGCAATTTTGGTGAACAATTTAACGTTCCATCATTTTACTGATCAGCTAAATAATATTTTTTTACATACTGAAACTCACATAGTAACTTAATCTATGTACATTCATGTTAATAAATAATCTATGAAATATTTTTGAGGTACGTTTTTTTTATTTCCAACTTCAAATAATTTGTTTCAACCTTAAACACATTAGTCCAAATTGCCGATGGCTTAAGAAAAAATGCTTAGTTGATTAACAGAAACTTACATAGACACTAGCTGACCCGGCAGACGTTGTTCGCTGTTTTTTTTTTGCTGTGATTTACCTTCATCTTTTAGGGTTAAGTAAAACACATGTTGGCCGATTCTGAGACCAAATTAAATAAAATTCATGAGAATCGGTCAAGCCGTTTCGGAGGAGCACGGTAACTAACATGGTGACTCGGAAATTTTATATATAAGATAAATTTTATATTTATGTATATTTTCATACAAGCTATGTATATTTGCTTTATCTTCGATACATTTGTAGCGTATACCTGTAAATAGCTCTCATTTTAATGTTTGAAAATAAAAATATTACCTGTAGCTACTAAACTGCAAGATCCTAGAAATACAAAGTCGCTTATGCCTTTACTGTGACATTGGTGGGTCTGAAAAAAAAATAATGCATTTATTTTATTAAATCTTGAAAAAGGATTCTCTGATCTCGAAAAAGCTCTCCCATCTAACCGTGCGATCATACATGGGTGTTGTTTTCTAGTTAATAATGTTTGCTTTATTATCAATTTTAATAAAAAAAAAACTTTTTTCTATGTATTTTTTATTTTCATTTATTTTGTGACATTATCAATTAATACTTATTTTGCTTTAATGCTTATAAAGTTTCAGTGGGTGATAAAGGTAGAAGAGCCAAAGAGGGGACTTTTGCAGTTACTAAAAAAACTCACTACTAGTGCCATACTATGATATCGGATTATCATAATTAAACACCTCTATAATATATCACTATAATATATCACATACAGGTGTGCGTTTAGGGTTGTCGATTTATTTAATTTTATTAAGCCTAAAAATATACTCGAACATGTCAGATTAAAGTGGTTTTATTAGGTGTCCACAAGTGCATGTTTAAATTTTCTAAAGATTGCATACATCTTGACAAAAGCACCATGTACGGGAGTACAAGGGTCTAAAACTGCCAAAATATAAGTTGTGTAGAATCATTAGCTATTATGGCAACCTGTCCGACATACTTCCAGCATCAGAGACACAATAGGCCTGTGCATTATTATAATAGCACGTAAAAGTGTTTTGTCTCTTTTTATTACTTTGAAAGATAACGATAACTTAAAATTAGATTAGTGAGTACGCAATAAAACTACCACCATTATTAAGAATATGGTGCTAAGTTTTTATAATTTTTTTTTCACGCCATAAAAATAATTTGATACTACATTAAGACGACGGTATGTAAAGGTCTTACAAAGAAAGGTCTCGGCGAAGCTTGCGTCTGGTTGGAGCAGTTGGAAGCGGAGGGATGCAGCTGCCACATGGCGAG
Organism: Calephelis nemesis; assembly: GCA_002245505.1. NCBI lineage: Eukaryota > Metazoa > Arthropoda > Insecta > Lepidoptera > Riodinidae > Calephelis > Calephelis nemesis. Next base: position 43,730 of record NJDD01001421.1, on the reverse strand, counting down.
GTTGCCGTCGGTGTCGGAGGCGGCGAACTTGTTCCCGTAGTCCGAGAACCGCACGCGGGTCACCTTGGCGAAGGCGCCGGGCGCGCGGGGCGACCACACGCACGACGGGTGGCCCCACTCCCACAGCTGGACCGACCCGTCCGCGCCGCCCGTCAGATCTGGTCGCCACAGATCATTCTTAACTTTGTACAGCTTTACAGGTTGATACTAATACACATGATCGATACACTGGTTACCAAAAGGCGGACTAACTAATTATGAAAAAAAAATCTACAAGTTGCATTTCGAGAGTGTCGACAGAAGTGAAAACTTGAATATTAACTCTAAATAAAATAATTTAATTGCAAATTACAATTAAATAATTTTGTTTAGATTTAAGTATGGATTTCTGCAAAGCAACATCTCCTTCTTTCAATTTTTTTTTAACATTAACTTAACATTGTGCATTTTTGCTATTTTCGAATGAATAGGGAATATAATTTTAAACGAGTTTATTCAATTACTAGCTTTTGCCCGCGGCTTCGCTCGCGTGAAGAAGTATTATTATTAATTAGGTATAATTTGCGGCTCTACTTATGTTAAGCGTATATAAAAAATTAGATAGATAGATTGATAAGATATTTATTCACTCATGAGTGTGTGCTAGGAGTGGGCGATACAAATCGTATATAGATATTGAAACGTATATTAGACCAATATCGTAATATCCCATATCGATGCGTATCGAAACTATATATTTCTCGAAACCCTATATTGGTGAATCGTAGCGATACGCTCGGTTCGGTATCTAAACAGGATATCAAATCAAACCATATCGCCTCGCAATACGGTCTACAAACGAACAGATGATACGATACACGACGAGTATAACCGAACCGATGCAGGAGGACGATTGCGCGGGCGACTGAGGATTGTTTGTGGGCGAGTGAAATAGCAATAGCCGGTCATTAGTAGGATTTTATGCTTTAAACATATTACGAATAAGGTTGTTTCTTTACTTTCTCGTGTATTTTGCCATATTTTTAAAAAACAATTAATACCTAGTCAGTAGGTAATAGAAATCACTTTCGATTGACAATTTTTCGGAATTCTTACTGACCATTGTCCTTGAACTCTTAGTTCCGATTCCTGTGTCCGGTGTCCTCTTCTATAATCCATTTCTAATTCTTTCTTATAATTCTATTGATAGATTTAGATATCAGGGTCTCGAAGCGCGAGCAAGTGCAAACAATTTCGCGAGTTAAAATTGTTTGTTAATTTAGGTAGGCACCTAGGTATGTATGTTATGGTATGTTCTTTCATTATTGACCGCCTCGTCGGTCGAGTGGCTAGTGTACACGCCTAACTACGCCGACCAACCGCGAGGCTCGGGTTCGATTCCCGACGGGGGCAGGCATTTGTGTGATGAACATTTAGATGTCTGCATTTCCGGGTCTGGGTGTTCATTGAATTTATTCTTGTATCTATTCAAGTATTTCTATATATTCGAATCGTTGACTAATACCCATAACACTGCTTGTGTTATATGTGTATTGGTAATTTGCTTACTTTGGGGTTAGATTTAATTTGTGTAACTTGTCTAGAGATTGGTGTTTATGTATTATTTATTTATTTATTATAGGTTACAGATACTAGTTATATTATTAGTTAGGTACCTACCTACCTATATTAAGTTGTAGATAAATAGTTAAGTGTTGTGTTTTTGTATCATAATATGCAAAAAATTAGTTAGTTTATAAGGTTTATTAGATTTATCTCAGTTACTAATTGATAAAACATTTCGAAATGTCTCGTGTAAATTCAAGTAGGTACCTACCTACCCTTTGGGATTATTTTATAAAACTAATACTGAAGACAAAAAGGTCAAATGTCGAGTTTGCGGTGATTCGTATACCTACCTACCTACCTAGTTACAAAGGCACTACCGGAAATTTAAAAGCCCACTTGAAAAAGAAACACTTGGATGCGTATTCGAGGCTCATGTCATGCTCATGGGACAGGAAATAAGTGCGACTTTAGCTGTAGGCTCAACAACATCAACGACATCAGCAGCGACTACTTCGATGGCGACCATAAGTACGACAATGACCCTGACGCCGACACCAACTCCATCCATATCCACGGGTACGCGACAGTAAACAATACAAGTAGGTACATAATTGGACCTGCCGTACTCCCGTTCCGACCTGAGTCTGACACACTCCCGCTATATTATGTGTGAATTGCGCTTAAAACAGTCAAATTGACTAATCAATCAGTCACGAACTGATCTATCTCATTCCAAACACATGCAGCCAGTCCTAAGTCTGCTAGAAGTTTGAAGGAAAGTACATTGACATAGATATTGTTAAGTTTATTTACGCATTTTGCTTGTAAATAGGTAGGTAGTAGGTACCAAATAGGTATATATTTTTATGCAAAACTTACTAAAAGTAATACCTATTTCAGTAAATACCTATTACTTTATTTGTAAAAGTAGCCATTAAATATCTGTAATACACTCAATGTGCCTACGTACCTCTAAATCCAGACAGATTTGAATTAATATAATAAATTACAATGATATCATGTTATGATACGATATATAGTTTTAGCTAACATCGTCTTATAGGTTTGATGTTACCAAATATAGACCGATTCACCGATATATAGTTTCAGAAAATATATAGTTTCGGAATCCGATACCGGATATCAATATATAGTTTCGATTCGATATCTTAAAAACCCTATATTACACACTCCTATATAGTTTCGATTCGATATCTTAAAAACCCTATATTACACACTCCTAACAGGTACCAGAGAGGGCAAGGTAGGTAACATAAGGGCCTACAAAACTTCTTTGTACACAATATTCTTAACTAATCGGTCATTAGGTGTTAGTGTGTCTAAGTAACTCAGTGAAAACACAACGAATGCGCCTTATAAAATACTGCTAACGCCATCTATTGTCAACACTTAGAATTAAAAAATATTTTGTTAGTCATAATTTATTCGTTTCATTAGGTACTGATAGGTTCAAAATAATACATTTACATCCTCCATCATCCCTTATTTTTTTCCCATAGGGGTGAAATAGGGGTTGAGTTAATCAAAGTCCTATTCAAGCGGACGTCTTCATCATAGTAGCTCCAATCTCTAATTTCAGTTCTATCAGTCGAAAATCTAAGAAGATTTATACAAACTTCCATCCCCTTTTTCATCCCTTTAGGGGTGCAAATTATCAAAATCCTTTTTTAAGGGATGCCGGCGTCATAGTAGCTTTATGTATGCTAAGTCTCAGCCTGATCGGTTTAAAAATGACAAAGTTTCATACAAACTTTCATCCCCTATTTTATTCCCTTGGAGGTAGAATTTATCAAAATCCTTTCTTAGCGGAAGCCTACGTCACAATATCTACCTGCATGCAGCTCGATCCGTCCAAAGGTTTGGGCTGTGCGTTGATAGATCACTATATAAGTCAGTCAGTCACCTTTGAGTTTTATATATTTAGATTGTAAAAATATAATATCAGTATAAAACTAATATCTTTTATGTGGTAAATTACAATAAATAAATATCCTTGGACAAGTTACACAAATTGAATCTAACCCCAAAATAAGCAAAATTAAATGCTTGTATTATGGGTGTTAGTCAACGATTCTAATACGTAGAAATACGTAAATAGATACCAGTATAAATGTTACATTCATTAATTTCGCTGTCATACACAAAGATATGCACATTATTTAATTTCTATATTTCAACTAAACACTTTATATTTACGAGTACACAAAGTCCAGCCATCAGCGACACCATAAATGGATGCGGGGAGAGGCTGTAACACCAACACACACGCATATTCGCGCAAGCGCCACGCGAAGCCTAAACGAAACGCGCGGTAAAAAGAGGTAGGCATCGATTTCGATTATCGAGAGTAGACTTTTCCCCGGTGTTGGTCCGGACTCCTTTGCAGAATAGACCATTTGCCTTCCTGCCAGGCAGCTCGTAAAAGGTGAGCATAGGCTTACCGTCACTAGCATTGTGACATCTGACTAGGTAGTCGAGTTTCGCAGCGACTCACCCGGATTGGTACTACCGCCTTACCTATTACAGCCTCCATAACGTCATGACGTTTCTGGTTTGGAGGGTAAGGTTGGGATCGCACCATTACCACCTTTGGTGTCTCTAGGCGGCGTGAATTTCCTACCATCAGGAAATCCGTCTGCTTGTTTGCCTTCTAATAACATAAAAAAAACTGTTACTATTATTTCTAATTTATCATATTTTTTCGAAAATAGATTTTTGATTGTTATTTCTTGGAACTTAAATAGACCGCGTCGCATTCACTAAAGTTTAGAAGAAATTTACGCAGATCCTTGGACACCTGCCTTGTTTCCTCCACACAGATTAGTCTTATTTCTGGTCCGGGTCATCAACGCCCTATTTCCCACCGTCAAGAAACCTATCTGTTTGTTTGTTTTAAAATTTACTAAAATACTAAAATTTACTTACATAACGGTTGCGATGGATGCGCGGCCATTCGTTTGATGTTGTCAATTTTGTGTTTCAGCACCTAGAGAATACTTTTTATAAGCAACCAACACAAAGGGGGCAAACCAAAAAAAATATCACAATATCTTACAATTTATAACAAAAACAAAAAACTCACATTTCGAAAAAAAAAAAACACAATTTCCTTAAGTTTTACAAAATTAACAGATTATATCGTAAGAAAATGAATAAAGTTTTAATTAACTTAAGAAAGGTAATATTTTTTGTTAAACTTATTTATTGGCATTTTATCATAAACTTGATTCTTCGAAGCATCATGACATTTAACCTTTCATCATCTTTGTCATATTTTATGACGTAGGAATGCGATATCTCCATCGTCCGATCGTAAAATACCCTAGTAATTTAAAGTGCTATTAGTTCTGTCGGTCGCAAAAGCCGTTCGACAATCGCCTCATCTTTTTGTGCCGGCAAGACATCATCATTATTCTATAACTGTTTCTTTTTTTTAATGTTATTGTAAGGCAAACAAGACGGATTTCCTGATCGCAAGAAATTCAAGTCGTCTAGAGACACCAAAGGTGGTAATAGTGCGTTGCCAACCTGAGACCAGGATTTCGGGCCTCAAGTAAAAGTAAGTTTACCGGAAAAGGTTATCCTCCGAACCGGAATACGTCAACGGCAAGCACTGGCGTTATGGCGATGGCGATTACCAATCCGAGCGAGTGGCTGCAAAACTCTACCACCTAATCAGATGTCACGGTGTTCGTGACGGCTCGCCTATTACGAGCTGACTGGCAGGAAGGCAGATGGTCTATTCTGCAAAAGAGCCCGGACCAACACGAGGCAAAGTTTGGGGGGCTCATATCGCCACTTGTACTTATTAAAGTTTGTAATGTTTATAGGCGACATTGATTTCATTTGATTTTTTTTCTTACTATGCTAGTTCTATAACCTATCTCATAAAATTTCGAGTTATACGCAGATTTATACTATCGATTTCTGTGTTTAATATTTATTACCTTTCTTTTACAACAACATTTTTTTACAACAAAAAACTAGCATATAAAAATCATATTAGGTCATCAGTGTTTCATTTACAATAAGTAAACAATTTTATTCATTTTCATATGATAGTATTGACAAAGAAAAAAATACATATTATGTGTTATGACGGTAATCAGAATGGATGTTTAGTAAATAAATATTACAAATAACATTCAAAATAAATTATGTTCACTGAAATTTTTAAAACATTTAAGCAAATTATAACGAACACACATTGTAACAGAGCGAGCGCATAGTAAAACAAACAAAGCCAATTATTAACATCTACGCCAAAGTAACATCTAAAACAAAATCAAAACGACGAAATCTCCGATACATTGACGATGAGATGATTTAAACAAAAATCGGAATGAATCAACCAAAGAGGTAAAGAAAATGTCTAGCGAGCGAGAATTAACAAACAAAAGTCAAAATAAAGGTAGTGACGAGGATACGATGGAAATAACTTAATAACATCGGGGTGCTACTTTGAATGCTGGGTACAGACCTAAAAAAAAAGCTTTCGCTTTCATTCGGTGTCCAGGCAAACAAAAGAGACGGAAAGAATTTCTCTTTTGTTTGCTTGGTCCGTCTGTACCCAGCTCAGGTGTGAGAGTCATCAGGTTGGAAGTACGGTGTCACTGACCGGTTTCATAAGGAGCTTGGAGCGATGCAGCACCAGGCGACAGTATTTCGCGTCGTGGCAACCCGGGAACTGCAGGCCCTTTACCTGTGCCCAACAGTTGGTTACCCACACTCATACAAACACTCATATACAAAGACTCACATACATTTATCACGCAAATGTATCATTAAATAACCTTTCCCTTACATTTTACAACACAGGTTAGAAATTGACTTAGTATCGTTTAGTAATTATTAGTATAAAAGCGAAGCTCTTAGGCGGTACGCAACAAAATCACATACAACCCAACTCCTTTAACCAGCATTTTCCAAAACAGAAGATTAGGTCTGATAGAGTGCAGATATTCCTTTAACGTGATGTAAAACTGTTCACTTGAGGTCCGTTTTCAAAATTATTACGTCTTTTACTTGTAATATGTTATTCATTGTCACGAATAAAATGAAATCTATTTAAAATAAAGTTGGAATAAATAAAATAAAATGAAATTAAACACATGTGTCATTTTATTACATTGTCATGTCAGGGACACAATTAATATACTCGGTATAAATAAAAACCAATCGTCAAATGTGTTCCTTATAGTATAACCCGAAGAAAGACGGCCTTCTTTATGTTCATGAGCGGTTTTTATAAAGAGAAAAATTGTGAAATTTCTCATACAAACCGGTGAAGTAATTTCACACCCGTATCCCTGAAAAGGGACAGCCTAGCCTATTAGACTAACCTATTAGAGGGTGTCAGTGCTATTGATATAAAATAATTTGATATAATTTTTTTTGCTTTCAATTGATTATTTTTTCAAACACAATGAAAAAAAACTCTGAAATGTAAAAAAGCAGAGTTTTCACTGTAGTCAGTTAGTTTAGTGTTCGTAATATGATCAAATATTTAATTACACATAAATCGGGAATTAAACGTTTATATTTTTTCACATCTAACCACCCATAAAATTTCACCATAAGACCATTTTGAAAATAGTAATTATATGACAGATAGGAAAACGTAACACGAAAGTCGAGGCAAAATCTATACATATAATAAAACTTTAATAAAATTAAATCTGTACATCAAATATCAAAAGATGAACAACACCTAAAACATTATCTTTCAAGGTTTGTCTGTTCACTTTTCACGCAAAATTACCGAAAAGTTTTTATTAAATTTTGTGCAGAAGTAGCAGTAGCTTACAGGTCAACATTTAGGATACTTTTTACTGCGAGAAAATCTTTAATTTTCATCATTAGCCACCTAAAGTCATTTTACTTATGTAGGTACGAAGTCGCGGGCAATAGCTACTTTAAAATGAAACTCTTTTCTCTTCTCGAATCTTCTGTTTGGTAATGCAAACAAATGGTCATTAGTAAATATATCGTGCACGTACTGTGACAACATACGCTTCGTGGCCAGTTGGTTTTGTATGACCTGGCTGCCGCTCGTGCTGTGAATATTATTTTGTATATTGGAACTTTGAGTACATTTCGCGCTTAATAAATGTAGTAAACTGAAATTAGCACAAGTAACGGGCAAAGGAAGTTGGCAGACATCTACTTCTAAAAATTTTAACTCGTGCTAATTTCATAAAACTACGGATAGAATGCGCGAAGTAAATCTGTACAAGCAGTTACTGGAAAATATATCAACTACTTTTAAGTTATTATCTGTTAATCTACACTGGCGTACTTATAAACCGAGCTACATGCTATTTTAAATTTAAAAGCAATCATTGTTTAACAATAATTGCATTAAAACATTCCAATATTCCAAGAACACTTTTAATGCAAATGTATGTCGAGTTGTTTGGGAGATTGTTATTCAGTCGTGCTTTCCGATAATCTATTACCAAGACAAAACACAGCTTAATTTTGTCCTGGAGGCAGATTATGTATCTCAGTTGCCATCTTAAATGGAAAAGTGTACATCAAATAGCTGTCCAATGACTTGTTTTATATATTTTGATATCTCCAGTGACTGATAGCAATACAACAGAGATAGCAAACACAAATGACGTCATGTGATGTAAACCTTTCCATTTTGAGTTGGCATCTGAGATACATAATGAGCACCCTAGTTGTATATGCTATTCAGGTGACAGATACTTAATTACCTAGCAAAAGTCAAATATTGTAACTTTTAGTTTTATTGTAGTGTGAATACATATCACGTCCATTAAAACTACAATATTTACATGATTTATGAAGCTATTTCTTAACTACGTGATATTTGTAACAATAAATAAACCGGTTGACTTGCACAATTTACCTAACATTTCGGCCACTAGATTGCGAAGTATTTATAGAATCTACAGTGTTTATGAGCTACGGTTGTCTCTTACCATCAAGGGAACAGTGTGCTTGTTCAGTGATCGCTCATATAACAAAAAGTAGCTGTAATATTCCATAAAAACTGAAACTTGATTTTCATTTTTTCATATCAGCTCGCAGCTCGGATTACCGTTGCGCCATAATAAATTATTAGTAGCTTTGTGTTATTTTGTTAATATATTTTTATTACATTGATGAAAACTATGATTTCGACTTTACTCAATAATATTATTAATCAATAATATTATAACATTGTTTAATAACTAATATATTTAAACAAATATACTCGATACTTACGACACTAGCGCCTCTTCCAGTTTG
>NJDD01001421.1:0-21160 GCA_002245505.1 Calephelis nemesis | reverse complement strand
CTCCCCCGCGGACACGTACCCGCACAGCCGCCGCAGCGCCTCCACCTCGCGCTCCAGCCAGATGTACAGCTGGTACCGCAGGTGGCCGCCTGCCGACGTCACACACATACACCACATTCTTTATTCAACTACACTACGGGAACCAGGAAAGGAAATTATGCATACCAGTGAAATCGTAAACAGATGACACTAACCTTAGAAATTAAGACCTGCAACTACCCTATTTATTTAAGCAAATAACGTTATTATTATTATTACACCCGCGACTTCTCATACGCCACGTTTAACCAATATAACTATCCTATTACACTAAAATACCTTATGTAAGACACCACAGACACCACACCACACACACAGACAACGAAAACTCGATTAAAATTTAATCGTTTTTTAGTCAGTCTATAGTAAATACGACAGCCAAAAAACGTTACAGGGGGGTTAGAATGTGCACTTTCGTCTCGGCGCGATCGCGTCGTTTCGCTTGGACGATGCGTTTCGTTTCAAAACGTTATCGTTTTTTATAAAGCTAGAACAATCGTAACTTGAAGCGATATCGTGTAAACGAAGGGTAATGACCGAATTTGTATGAAAAAACAAAATTTTGTCTATGACGACACGACTTAAGACACGCCAATATCAAATTTGTTATTTGTCAATTGTCAGACGTCTAACGTCTATCGCCGACGTCACGTTTTGTTTGGCACGAACGTTCTATGCTTTTTGAGTTTGACATTTATAAGCGGCCCGAAACGAACGTTCGTTTCAAGACGACGGTGGTTCATTCTAACCCCCCAGCTTCGAAATCGTCCCCGCAAGCTATTCCAATATTTTTTATGAAATTTCTTTAGGTATACAAACAATTTTATAACTTGGAATAGTAAGAAAATATTTTTCATTTCACACAGCCCATACAAAGGTTCTAGTGACTCGACTTTATAAATCCAACAACCACTACCAATTCGTACTGAACCCGCCGTAGTTTTGAAATCAAAATCGAATAACGAACTGAAAAAATGCTATATGCAATTCAATTGTTATTAAATATGATTTAATCAGGTCATATTATTTTAACATACCATCCACTTCAAAACCAGTAGCGAGTGTACTGAGTTCTTCCATTAAAATCTTTAAACAAGCAACGAATTTTAATTGTTGCGCCATTATGTCCACCGTTGGGGCTTCCTCTTTCTGAGGTTCTTCCACTTCTGCTGCCTGCTCTTCCGCTTTGTCCATTTTCATCCCTAGCGGTGGTGTAGATGCTCCAGAGCCTTCAGATCTAAAAACAAACATGATTTCAATTAAAGTTTAAGTATTTAAATTTTATTTTATCTAAAATTAACATCACAAAATAATCTTTTTTTGATTCCCAAATTTTCTGAAAAACTGAAAAAATTAAATCTTTCCATTCAGACTTCTCGTCTCGGAAAGTTTTTTTTTTCAATATTTATCCAGTACCAAACTAAACCATTTCCATATACCAATTACCAATATAACATGATAAAATAAACTTATATTAAACAATAGACTGTGCGCGTCTAAAATTCATATGTGTTTAATTTACGAAAGGCAAATAGTTATTATTTCTAAACAATTGTAGTAAATCTGCTAAGCACTAACCAAACTTGCTTTAGATGTACTCTATCATTTTCCATTGAAAATAAAATAAAAGAGATGGAATATTTCAGAAATGTCATGTAAGTCCTAACATGGCAATATTAAGTTGTGACGTCTTTCAAAATTCATTAAAATTCACAGAGGAATAGGTTCTGTGAGGGCTTTCTCAAGCGTCCTACAGACTTTTGATGATGATAATTGATTCAATGATTTATTCGAAGAAATTAAATAAAAATGAAAAAGATTTTAAACTTGAAAATAATGATATAATTATGCACTGGTACTGATTATATTAAAACTATCGATTATTATTATTACTGATTAAATGATTTATCATAAATCATTGATACGACTCGATTGATTAGATGATTTGATTAACAGATTGATTGTTTGATCTATTGATTAATTGATAATGATGTAATGATGAGTCCGCCTGACGTGCGAGTCTGATACGAACTGATGATATTTTTGGTAATAATGCGAGTCACGGCTTGCAGCCGCAAATTGAAAATCCTGCCGAAGCTACACTTTGCTAAAGCATATGATAATTGTACGTGCTGAGTTCGTACAGGTTCAATGGCTTTAGAAATCACGTGTGAATGCCTTTTTACGTGTAAATACTAATATGACAGCACTAACGTGTTTTATCTGACATCTTTTTATGTTACTAACGTTGAAAGAAGATAGCGATAAGTTTAGAAAGTGCGCGGCAGAATTGCTACCAAAATCACAAAAATGCTTACTTGTCGTCGTTGTCATCATCCCAACTCAGAACAAGTTCGTCGGTCTTAGCCGGGCCAACCGGCGCGCCCCAGTCTACAGATGATGAACCCCAATCCATGTTCTCCTCCTCTTCTACAAAACAACATGCTTTAGTCGGTAAAAGTAAATAATATTAGTTACACCGACCCCAAACAAAATAAAAGCAAATTTTTAATATGGGTTAAACATGAAATTTCTTAAGCGTTTTCGTAAACGTTTTTACTGTACGTTAGCAAAGCTGAAACATAAGACACAGACGTACAAACGGACTTGAATGAGTCGTACTTTTGATTGGAGCGTCCGCCCCAAGCTGTCCCGTGTGTATCACTTCATCCGCGACTGGGGCCGCTGGTTGGGGTTTGGGTTTGTCGTCGCGAACGCGGGCCGGAAGCTTGGACAGCACTTCGAGGGCTAAAGCCGGACAACCAGCCTTGAAATGGCCGTGAGCGGTCTGGAAGTATAGACGCCTCTCCAGTTGAGTGATGCCCTCGTCGACTTCCTGTTGAAGCAAAGCTAATGTTGCGCCCTGTAATCAAAATTTTCATATGAATTAATCTAAGGATTATCTAAGTAAAAAACATAATAAAATTTAAGAACATAGTTAACACCAACCGTCTTACTTAAAAACAATAATTAAATACTAGTTTAACACATGTTTTATTAAACACTGTCTAAATATGGATACTCCACCAATAACATGCTGCAGTCTTCTACGTGTAGCATGTTATTAATTAGATGAAAAAAATGTGTCTTAATTTTTTTACCCGCCAGCAGCCGCTACTAATCCTAACTAAAAGCTAACTAATCCAATATGTTTTAAAACAAGACAAGACTAGGATGTTATCCTCTTGTGATCTAACAACCAATAAGCCAGTTTTCAAACACGTATCCAGGTGATTTTCTGGTGGTTTACCTGGCTGGGTAGGTTGTGCCGTTTGAGCCGCGGATGCGTCCGCAGATATACGTAGAAGTTGAAGACACTGGGCGTGGGCTCGTTGTCCTTGTCCTTGTCGGAGTCGGGCTCGCGCGCGGAGTGCAGACGGCCGGCGGGGTTGAGCAGCGTGTCGAGCGCGGCGCCGTACCGCTTTAGCTCCCACAGCGCCATCGACCGGATGAACGGGTCGGGGTGCGCGCGCTCTAGGTCTACCTCATCTCCGTCCTCGCACTCGCCTCTGCGAACAAACGTTTCATGAGAATATTTGTCGAACACATTTTTCCTCGTGTTGGTCAGGACTCGTTTGCAGAATAGACCATCTGCCTTCTTGCCAGGCAGCTCGTAAAAGGCAAGCATAGGCTTACCGTCTCTAACCCCGTGACATCCGATTATCTTTCAGTATTTGTAGAATAGTAAAGGCTTTAGTCTTTACTACATAGTATAAAACGAAGTCACTTCTTCTGTCCCTATGTCCCTTTGTGTGCTTAAATCTTTAAAACTACGTAACGGATTTTCATGCAGTTTTTTTAATAGATAAAATGATTGCAGAGGAAGGTTTATATGTATATTTCATAACCGTGCGAAGCCAGGGCGGGCCGCTAGTATACATATAAACCTTTTGTTTGTTTGAACGCGCCAAACTCTATAAACATCAGTCGGGATTGAAAAAAATCCTCATATTATAAGAGTAAGAGGAGACAACTTGTATCGCAATGTAAACACTTACCCAAATATTTCATCCATTAGCAACTTCTTTAAACTCGGCGGCAAAATACTATCGGATTCGTACAAACGCGCGACAATCATAGCAAGTTGCAAATCTCCAAGGCGCGTAATGAGTACCTGAAAACACAAGCACATTCACTGAACATATTCTTTTACTTTAACTATAAGTAAAACAACCTCCGTAGTCTAGCGAGGCGATTTGTAATATGACGACAATAGATTTGGGTTCCTATTCCGCGTCGGGTAAAAAATACAAAATGTGTTGTTTTCAATCTATACATATAATAAATCTGTAGAAGGGTCAATTCTGTACATTGAAAATATTGAAAAAATAAATAGCAGGGGGTGTTACTGGATCGATACCAAACCCAAATAGGTGATTAAAAAACATTTTTGTCGGTCTGTCTGTATGTTCATGCATCACGTGAAAACTAACAGATTTCGATGAAACTTGGTACAATTATACCTTATTATTCTGGTCATAAAATGGGATACTTTTTATCCTGGAAAAATACGTAGATAAAAAATCTTAATTTTTCAGTTTTATCACGCGCAGACCGACATCCGCGCGGACGGAGTATCGGGCGGAAGCTAGTTTTTTAATAAAAACAACATGGGAGATTGGCTATGTGCCCAGATTGCGATAAGTTTGCCATTTATCACATTTAAAACTTAGTGTCTTCGACTCGACATTGTAACTCTGTCTGAGTAATTTGTTCAAAGGTATACTTACGTATTCATCAATACCAAGAGCAACTTCGGATTCAATAAATGCCTAGTGTCAAAGTGGTGAGTATTAATGGATTTAAAGACCAAGGATTTCATTGTGTCACTGGCTAAAGGGTAAAACACTTTCAAATAATGACTGCTTACCTCTAAGGCATCTTTCAAAGCACCACCAAGCAAGAAAAATGCAGCAGCATGTTCAAACCGTTGTTTTCCGAGTAAGACAAAGGCATTTTTCAAAGCCGCTTTACGCCATCGGTCTTCGTTGAAATCATTCGAAAAGAACTGTGAATAATAAGCGTAAATTAAACAAAAAATTGAAAAACTTATAACACAGTGAGTATAATGACTAAAGGCCTTTAGGACCCCACATTGTATGGTAAAACAATTCGCTTGCCACCACAAATTTATCTCTCGTAATTGTCGTGTTCCGAAATGCGGATGAGTCAGGTCAGTCAGTATTTTTTTTTATCGTGTCAAGGTATTGAGTAACATCATTCATCAACCTTAGCTCGTCCACTGAGATTTGGAGGGGTTGAGAAAACACGACACATTTACACAAGATTTGAGCAACTTAATTAAACATAAAATTATTTTCAAACAAAAAAGAAAACCGCCTTCAAAAACTCTCTAGAACTAAAAAGGATGAAATAATTTGTTATAATATTATGTGTACAATTTATATCCTGCCCAAAAATATTTACAAGACCACAACAAAAGATATCGACGAAACTAACCTATGAATAAACACTTATTTTAATTACTTACCTACTTTAATTGATACTCTTCTAATACCTAACTAATTTTATACCTAATACCTACACAATTTCTTATTTTTTTATGTAGCACTTGAAGTCGGTGCCTCCATTCATCCATGCCTTCAGTTATTTTAGTTTCAAAATTACTCAAGAGGTTGCGTCAGACGCAAAGTTAGATCGCGCTATCGTTGTGTTTTACTAAAAACTATATAAGGATAAAGCTTCTGTCTGTTAGTTGCTTGGTCGTTCGTTGTTACTTGTTATTGCGTTGATTTGATGTCACCTGAAATTTCTGTTTACTTAATATACCTAGTTTTAGTGTTTAGGATTGAACTTGTCGGGTTCCATTCATTTTATAATTATTCTAATTGTAGGTTTATTAGGTTAGTTACCTACGTAGGTCGTACGTAATTGTTTGTGGTTGGATTGATTAGTATTTGACTTCAATTGCTACATAAAAAATAAGAAATTGTGTAGGTATTAGGTATAAAATTAGTTAGGTATTAGAAGAGTATCAATTAAAGTAGGTAAGTAATTAAAATAAGTGGTTATTCATAGGTTAGTTTCGTCGATATCCTTTGTTGTGGTCTTGTAAATATTTTTGGGCAGGATATAGTTTGTACACATAATATTATAACAAATTATTTCATCCTTTTTAGTTCTAGAGAGTTTTTAAGGCGGTTTTCTTTTTTGTTTGAAAATAATTTTATTTCTTGCTTTTTGGTTGTACAATTACAATATACTAATTAGGTTCGTGGATAAAGCAGGTTTTATGTAAATAATGGGGAGGCCATCTGTACATGCATCACGCATGAGAAAGCGTCGAGCACAGGAGCCTGAAAGTGTAAAAATGAGCGCCTGAGCCGCAATACGGACGCTGAGAACGGAATAAAACACAACGCCTTAGAGAGTCGTCCGAAGACCGTGAAAAACGGCTTAAGAAGCGTAATTACGTATAAAGAAATTTGTCGAAAGAGACTGTAGAACAACGACAACATCGGTTGTCTCTTATTAATGACAGGCTATCGAATGAAACGCCTAAGCAGCGTCAAAATCGATTGTCTCTTATTTACTACTGACTCCAAGCTGTTGACGAAACCCCACGATGAACGAGCCTTAGCAGAAATGCTATGTTTAAGAAATCTTATTTCCGTTGAAGAAGAAATCTAATACTCGTTCATCGTTGGGTATATTTATGTTTGTTTAAGTTTTGACTCTGCACAGAGAGATCACTACTTGGATTATACTACAATTTAAGCACTAGTAACATTTTTCAAAGTCAATAGAAACCCTAAGCTTGCCCATTTTTTTAATAGTTTCCTCGATTTCTCCAGAATCTCTTCATCAGATCCTGACTTCCTTGCAATGACACTACGCTTTCAAACAAAAAAGAATTATCCAAATCGGACAAGCTGTTTTCGAGTAATTGCTGAAAATGTTCATCATTAGGGATGCTCTTCATCATCAGCTCATCATCATAAGATGACGATTTTTATACGTGAAATCCCTCTAAATAGATAAAAAGTCAAGAAAACCTCTATGCTTCCATACATTTTTTCAGGAATGCCCTCGATTTCACCAGGATGCCATCATCAGATCCTGACTTCCTTACCATGAGACCACCTGTGAGGTACACCCTTCCAAACAAAAAAAAAGGCTGTCCAAATCAGCCGTTTTAGAATAATCACTGAAAATATCCTTCAGTTGGGATGCTCTCCATCATCAGCTCATCATCATAAAATTACAATTTGTATACGTAAAATCACTCTCATTTGATAAAAAGTCAAGAGAAACTCTGTGCTTCCATACATTTTTTCAGGAATGTCCTCGATTTCACCAGGATGCCATCATCAGATCCTGTTTTCCTTACCATGAGACCACCTGTGAGGTATAGCTTTCCAAACAAAAAAAGAACTGTCCAAATCAGACCAGCCGTTTTAGAGTAATCGCTGAAATGTCCTTCAGTAGGGATGCTCTCCATCATCAGCTCATCGTCATAAAATTACGATTTTTAAAGTTAAAATCCCTCTAAATTGATAAAAAGTCAAGAAAAACTCTATGCTTCCATACATTTTTTCAGAATTACCCTCGATTTCACCAGATGCCATCATTAGATCCTAACTTCCTCACCATGGGATCACCTGTAAGGTACACCCTTCCAAACAAAAAAAAAAGCTGTCCAAATCAGACCAGCCGTTTTAGAGTAATCGCTGAAAATGTCCTTCAGTAGGGACGCTCTCCATCATCAGCTCATCATGATAAAATTACAATTTTTATACGTAAAATCCCTCTCATTTGATAAAAAGTCAAGAAAAACTCTGTGCTTCCATACATTTTTCGGGAATGCCCTCGATTTCACCAGGATGCCATCATCAGATCCTGACTTCCTTACCATGAGACTACCTATGAGGTACACCTTTCCAAACAAAAAAAGAACTATCCAAATCAGACTAGCCGTTTTAGAGTAATCGCTGAAAATGTCCTTCAGTAGGGATGCTCTCCATCATCAGCTTATCATCATAAAATTACGATTTTTATAGGTAAAATCCCTCTCAATTGATAAAAAGTCAAGAAAAACTCTGTGCTTCCATACATTTCTTCAGGAATGCCCTCGATTTCACCAGGATGCCATCATCAGATCCTGACTTCCTTATCATGAGACCACCTGTGAGGTACACCTTTCCAAACAAAAAAAGAACTGTCCAAATAAGACCAGCCGTTTTAGAGTCATCGCTGAAAATGTCCTTCAGTAGGGATGCTCTCCATCATCAGCTCATCATCATAAAATTACGATTTTTATACGTAAAATCGCTCTCAATTGATAAAAAGTCAAGAAAAACTCTGTGCTTCCACACATTTTTTCAGGAATGCCCTCGATTTCACCAGGATGCCATCATCAGATAATGAGTTCCTCCCTATGGGACCACCTGTGGAGCTTACTCTTTCAAATAAAAAAAGAATTTTGCAAATTAGTCCAGCCGTTTAGAAATGATCGCTGAACATACATAAAAAAAAAATATCGCTACGAATTGATAACCTCCTCCTTTTTTTGAAGTCGGTTAAAAATTGTACAAAACATCACCATAATTACTATTTAAAAATTGTAAAAAAAACTACGTCCATTTTTACCTCAACACCTTCAGAACCTTTGTTAGTAAACATATTCAAGGCATTAATATTTCTGCTTCATTACGACAATATACCATAAACATTTTTATTGTCTATGGCGAGTATCTCTTTCCACCGAGGAATCTATTTGTGTATGGGACACTTGCCGTCACGACAATAGTGCCGAAAAAAATTTCATAGTATTACCGCAGTCATTTTCTCGTCGCGGTTGGAGCGGAAGAGTCCCCAGAGCAGCGTCTTCTTCTTCATGGCGAGGTAGAAGAGCGCGGCGTCCATGGGGTCCTGGTGCGACATGTACGCGGCCCGCGCCAGCCGCTCCACGCACGTCCGCAGCAGCTCGCCCCGCACCCACCACCCCACGCCTGCCACACATCACGCACCACTCACATCACAGACCACCAAGAGGTGTAGGGACCTAACACCGTCAACACGTCCTGGTGACTTAACTTGCCAAACTAGTACAATAGTCGTGTTCCAGTTTAAAGTGTAGGGTAGGTAGTAGTATTTACTATTTAACATATACTTTATGAATTAATAAGAAAGCGAGTCGTCACATTATGCGGAAGAGGCAAATTATTCTATACCTAATAAACGAATGGATGGCCATACATTCTTAGGACAATGGCCTAGAATATGCCTTCATCAAAAAGACGGTGGTAAAGTGCATCGTGGTGTCTATGCAGCTTGTAACTTGGAAACAAATATGTAGTCGCGTTCTTCAACCTAGAGGGATCGAGACAAAAGCCTAATCTTAACCAAATGAATCCTAGCCTACAGTTGACGAAATTCCAGTCTAAGGTTGACAACATACTGTTAATATGTTGTGTATCTAAAGTCGTCGGACCTTACTTCTTAGGAGATGGATGGAGATTTGTCTGCATTCACAAAAAACACGCACTCGATACTGAAGTTATGACGTAAGCAAAGAAAAAAAAATAGCAGCACCAAGTCGGACAACTCGTTGCAGACTTTTGTAATTTTCAAAGATTTTAAAAGTTCATAAAAAATAAGTTTATTGATATACAATTAGTTTGGTGCTTATAAGCCATTTTATTGTGTGAAATAGGTCATACGGTCGACAACCTGTCATTCTGTAATACGTAATAACGTCCTAAGTGCTTGTTCGCTATTTTCGAACTGGCTGACGGTGGTATTAATAACTATATAGTTAATTATATTAGCCTATAAACTGGCGAACTTCGTACTGCTTGACATCGATAGCTATACTAACAGTATACATATATAGTTACATAACAGTATTGGAAAAAATGAAATGTTTTCTTTTCTATTTTCCCTGCATTTTTACCAGTTTTCCTATTTGAATAAATCTTCTCCTAACACAAAAATGTTTCTATCCGTTCACCCGTGATGTGATGATCAGAAGAAATAGAGTCGTCAATACTAATATTATAAATGCGAAAGTCTGTCTGTCTGTTTTTTCACGGCTAAACCTCCAAAGTACCTACTATAATAGGGGATGAAAGTTTGTTTTGAAAATTGTAATAATAATGAGCTATTAAAGTCGCGGGCAAACTGCTACTACAAAATAAATGTATATTTAAGTAAAAAATATGTCGATGCTTATTAGACTTTATTCTGTGAAATAGGTCATGCGGTCGACAACCTGCCTTTCTGTAATACGTAATATAGTTCTAAGTGCTTATTAGCTAATTTTCGAACTTAGTGACGCTGGTATTATTAACTAGATTATAATATGGGTAAGTGAAAACGTCCTAGAGAACAAAAATCTTTCTTTCTTTTCTATTTCCATTTTCTGGATTATGAATGCGATGACCCCATCGCTTCCTAGTAAGAGTAGTAATTTGGTAAAAAAAAAGTATCTTCACACCCATGTCAAGTGACACCATACTTCAAGATCTATCTACCTTTTTACACCATTATATCCATCCACATTTGCATTGTATATTTGTTTTGTTAATATTTTATGTAGAATCATTTTCATAAGAATTCCTAAGTTATCTCCTCGTTGCCCCGAGTGATTAAAATAGACACTCTGCCTTTTTAGCTGCTTGAAAGTGGTTGAAAAATATTTTTAAAGAAACACGCTTTGATGGCCGTTTTGACATATTATAATAATGATGTAAATGTTAATTAATTATAGAAAAAACAAACAAATATATAACCCCTAACATAGCCCGAATGCACTAGTAGAATAATCTAGCTCCCTAATGTATCCAACAACGGAGTAGTATAACTTGTAAAGTGAGTACTGACCGAGTTCCCTCATGGTGGCCCACTTGGGTTGTCCCTTGGCATAGCCGGGCATGAGCTGCAGCAGCTGGTCGTGTGTCTCGGAGTGGTAGGCCCACACCAGGTTGCAGGTGCCGACGCCGGCCCGCTGGAGCGCGGCCCGCTGGGCCAGCGGCAGACAGCGCAGCAGGTACCCGTAGTGCTTCATGGCCAGCAGGAACCGCAGCCCGCAGTCGTCCAGCGAGTCTATTCGTGCAAACATTTACGGAAAATTCTCCTTATATACATCTAGTGACGCAAAACCTCTAGTGTGCAAACCTGCCTAGTTTCTTCTTCATTCGTCACCCTTGTCTTACAAACCAAGGCTTTAGAGACTACAATCGGATCGTAAGCGAACGATTTAGTCACGCAATCTCAACCATGAACTAGGAAAATTGCGTGTTTTTCTATTTCATATAGGTGTCTATCTGTGCCAGCGATCCGAATCGCGATTCCGCCTCGCTGGTCGAGTGGCTAGTGTACACGCCAAACTACGCAGACCAACCGCGAGTCTTGGGTTCGATACCCGACGGGGGTAGGCATTTGTGTGATGAACATTTAGATGTCTGCATTTCTGGGACTGGGTGTTTATTAAATTTATTCTGGTTATTTATTAGAGTCGTTGGCTAACACCCATAATACAAGCACATAATTTGCTTACTTTGGGGTTAGATTCAATTTGTGTAACTTGTCCAGAGATATTTATTTATAAAAAAAAGTAGCATAAGTTACACCTTATTACATCGGCTTCCTTACAGAGAAATTCAAATTTAATTCAAAAAAATCACTAAAATCAAAGTCCCGTCAACATCGGTTCAGCCGTTTCAGAAATTAGTCAAATAGACAGACAAATATTATAAAAAAATATTATTTTGGGACATGGTGGTACATGTAAACATTTATAATGTTACAAAAATACATCAAGGTTATTTATTTGTTTAGATAATATAAATGTCATTCTACTAATATTATAAATGCGAAGCTTGTATATTGTTATTCCTTGAAGCAAAAATTGGTGAATGGTTTTTATTAAATTAGACACACACACATAGACAGGGTAACTTGGAACATGATAGTTTTCATCCCAAAAAAAATGATACTGTGATACCATGAACCACATGGGCAACAGCTATTATGTATAATTAATATTTTACCGGGCAACAATTCCTGTCCCGTGGCGTGTGCTACGTCGACCCGAGCGTGGGCAGCCAGCCTCTCGGCGAAGTCGGCGTCGCAGGTGGACACGGTGTCCGCCAGCGCCAACAGGTGCATCTGGTCCAGCGAGCTCAGCCCCGGCAGGTGGGTGTGGGTCAACAGACGTGATAGAATACGACCTGGACACGTGAACACCAAAAATAGAACAAGAGAAAAGAAAACCTACTTTTTTAAGATAATAAATAAGCATTTAGTGTAGACAAGCTTTGACGCCTTAAATCGTAAGCTGAAAATGCTCTACTAATTTTATTGAGTTACTAAGGAATAAATTTATACATTGGAATTTGGAATGTTTAATTCATTTCGTACTTATATCACAACCATAAGGTGGGCCATACACTTATGCGCTGTATAATGCCGTAAACTAAATATATATATTTTTTTACCCCAAAATAAGGAAATTTTATGCTTGTGTTATGGGTGTTCTAATACGATTATACAATGTATTCAGTATTCATGACGGTAACGCCACGTACCAGTGTCGGTTCCTCCGCTCTAACACGTATAAGAAGAACCAAGCAGCTGGTCGCATTGTGGTAACCGACTTCGGCACTAAGGCAGTGCCATATCCATGCCACACCATATTTGATAGGTATTATTTTTGTTTTAAGAAGCAAGTGAAGGGAGTCTTTGAACAACCAAAGAATTTATTGATTTTTTTTTACCCCACAGCTAAAATTTAAACCTCTTACGGAACTTAATTTTTTCAAAGCCATTGGGTAAACCCTAATAGGTTAATAAACATCATGTTTATGGTGTACACATCATAAACATCATCATCATCTTATCGACCTTAGCAGTCTGTTAGTGTTGTGGGCACCCTTAGACCCTGTAGACCAGGGGTGGGCAAATTCTTTTGACCGCAGGCCGGTAAATAAAAAAAAAATGTAGTGGCGGGCCGGTAAATTATAATTAATCTTGAGGCGGGCCGGTTTATTAAAACACCTAAAAATAGCAGTAAATATTACGATTATAATACATTGAAATACTTAAATAGATACTTACTTAGGTAGAGTTAGACGTATATCTCGCTTAACGAGGTTATCAAACAAGAAAGTAAGTAATAATTATAACGTAAAGACTTTTTGCAGTACCTCAATCAACAGGGGGCTGATTATGTAACTCAGTTGCCCACTCCATGGAAAAATGTACATTAAAAAAAGTACCTTCACGCCCATATCCCCGAAGAAGTAGGCAGAGGCACAACCAGGGCACCCACGACTAGCCGAAGACACTAAGTCCCACAATGTGATAGGTGGCAAGCCTATCGCCAACCGGGAACATTTCCAATCCCGACCAACATTTTTTATATTAGAAAATTGGAAAAATCCAATTTTCTTTTTGTTTGCCGACCCGGGATTCGAACCCGGGACCTCATGCAGTCAAGTCCAACACCCGGACCGCTAGACCACTGAGGCGATCAAATAGTTATCAAATGACGTGTTTTATATTTGCTATCTCCAGTGACCAACAGAAATACAGTAGAGATAGCAAACACAAATGACAGCTGTTTGAGGGACACTTTTACATTTTGAGTTGGCAACTGAGATACATATAATTATCCCCGAGGGAATAGTTAGAAATTTGCAGGCCCCAGTAATGTGTGCATTGATATTTTTCGTTATTAAAAAATACTATGAGAAAATAACAAAACATAAAAACACAATAAAATTACCCTGTCTCGGTCCAAAATGTGATAAAGGCTGCCTTTCCGGCATAGATGGACGACGATTAATCTCCTCATCGTCACCTAGTAGTAACGTGTCCAGATCTTCCTCTGTTTCCATACTACCCTCGAATAACTCATTATAGTCCTGTAATCAGAATACTATCACACTACTACAGAAGTTGCTACTATACAATCATAAATAGTGTACTAATAAAAAATTTCACGAATAAGCGAAATATTTATTACAAGGCGTAAAAATGTTGTTGTAATTTTTACGCCTTGTATTAAATATTTCGCTATCGCTTATCAAACAAAAGGAAACCATACGATACTTCTATATCATTTGTTGAAAAGCTTTTTAAAACTCTGAGACCATTTTGTTCACTATGATTGCCATCGATGCATGCATACATCTAAAATCTATTGAGGCATGATCATAACGAATCCATGCCAACCCAACTAACCTTAGCTTCTTGGATAGTGGAGGGATGATGTGCGGATTCTTTGTCCGCTACCAATAGGGTCCAAAGCGGCAAAGGAGGGACTGATGTTAGTTCTGCATAGTCTAGCTGAATATCTTCAGTTATCTGAAAGCATATTACTCAAGATATACCAAAATTATTATTAAAATATAAATAACTGTTTGTAATCTATAAACTGTAAAACTATTGAATTGATTTTCGAAATTCTGTCTCACCTACATTTTTATTACTTTTTAGATCGACGCTCCTGTGAAAGTACAAACGCATTGAATTGCTTAAGTGTATTTCTTCCCACCAAAAACCTATTATTTATTAATTACAGCATAATTAAAACAAAATTATATGGTTAAAAAATATCATTCAGAACATCTGTGAATAGACCTATAGTGAACTAATGTAACACACATCTAGTTCATAATTTCTATAAATTCTGCTAGATTCTTACATATTCTAGAGCTGAAATATTTACAAAAACATTGACACGTTTGTATCACAGCTGACGTAACATGTTATCATTTAAGGTGTGGTAAAACTAGAAAATGTCTAAGCATTAAAAAAATTACATTTTAAATTTCTATTTAAATTTTCTACCTTTTAAGTTTGTTTATTTACAATTTGTGAACGAAAAAAATAGAAAAATAATAGAAGGCACTTCTGACCATAAAAAATTAATTCTATCTTGGATAGCTATAAATTATGTAGTTTCAACCATTTCAGATTCAAATCCCAGGTCTATATAAAACAGCAACTAAGTGAAGTATTTATTTTTCCTACTGTAAATAAAATGACACTTCTTATCAACAAACTCAGGAATTCCGTTATAGATTGCTATAAAATATCTATAACCATTTCAAATTAAAAAATAATATAAATAAAAATGTATTTATTAATACGAAAACAAAATATGCCACTTTGTTTTTATTATAAAATATCAACGTTTAGTTTTTTATTTAGGTTACATTTTAAATTAACACATTAAACTTGTCAGCAATCAAACAGAAAGAAACTGTAAAAAACAACAGAACGATACATGTAAAGCAAAACAACACTGAAAAATACCCAATGTGATTGCACTCGAATTTATTTACACCCTTTTTTATGTTACATATCACACTTTTATGCACAATATTGCATATGGTGAGTCTATAAATTTCACTACGTATTTATAATAATGTCAATACAAATATTCATACAACAAAATTCACTAAATAATGGTGGTTGGTTGTTTTAATACTTCAAATAATTACGTACACAAAAATATCTTTAATTCAAAAATTATTCTGAGAAGTCTTCACAAGTAAAGAAATAACATATCATTGGACATTGTTGTTAAAATTTTTAGAATATCAATTTATAGCAATAACCTGGGGCTAGTAACTCAACTTAGCACTTGAAATAAGTAAATAATCGCTTTTTGTCCGATTTTAATTAAATAAGACTTGATTCTTAGAATTCAAAAGTTAAAAAGCGATCGATTTTAATTTACTAATTTTTGTGATGCGCGTGCATTCTTAAAATTTTTTCCTGGAATGCCTCAAAATGCCTACTGTCTGAATGAAATGAATAATCATAGTTTTTTTTTCAATTTTATTTTAATGAAAACTATTTTTATTTTTTAACTTTTAACAAATCATTCATTAGCATGCCACTAAAGTTCACAGTCGGCGACACTTAACATTAACAGCCTCAGTGACTTAAAAATAGGTGCACAAGAGTGCAATTTTTATAGGTGCATTATATTGCCGAATTATGGACAAGTGCATCTTCGTGCGTGGTTTGATTATACTATGTATTGGAAATAATGTTTGAGGTAGGATAATAGTAGGTGCTTTATCGGACCTATTCTGCCTTACCACAAAAAAATGGACGCGTGTTTAATTAAACGCTGTTTAAAATGGACATCCAACCAATAACATGTGGATGACGTGGCAGTATATTAAGGGTTGATAGTCCCTTTATAAACAGTGTTTAGTAAAAATACATGTGTTTAACGAGTGTTTAATTTTTTTGTGGTAAGATCGATTGTGTCATTTACCTGTCCAACGCCGTCGAGTGGCGAAGCGGCTCCCGCCGCGAAGGACACGGACAGCGTGCGAGATCGCGACCAGCCGCGCTGCAAAACACGCGCACACCATCCAATGCACTATCACTCACACCCGCTACATGGCACTGAACTGTGGCTCGCGATGTATATAACAACCAGGAATGTTATGGACCTCCATAACAGAAACTACAGAATAACCAAAATAGAGTTCTATGTCTGTCTGTGACATCGTAGCTCTTCAGCGGATGGACGAATTTTGATAGGATTGCAGATGATCGATATGGTTTTTAGCTATATTTTATTAAGACATGTCCCGACGTTCAAGGTCATCACCTCTTTTGTAATCAATGGAATGGACACTCGTATAAGACACACAATGTGTGTATATTTCACTTTGAGCGTATGTAAGACCTGGGGATGTAAAACTGGGAATGGCTGGTGGATCACACTTTAAAGGTTACGGTATTATATTTTGTAACCTTTGCGGTTTGTTTAAAGCTCACAAGATTAGACTTTTTCGATTTATAAATCTTATGTCTGTACCTACAGTTATTCGGATATAATATTACGTACTAACCGTATTCGTAACGACCAGTATAATTAATTCATATTTATTCATATCCATTTTAGAGATAATCATAAAATTATGGATATGAATCCATAACATTCCTGAAACTCCATACTACGGTTACATTCGTATGTATTATAAAGGGTCGGTGGTTTCAAGACGCATTGATATTAACGTGGCGTTAAAGAACGTTATATATTATATAAAATCAGTAATCTTTAATCCAATTTAGGAAGCCGTTGACCAGCGACTAGTGCAAGGACTAGTTATAGAGACTGGGACTATTGTTTAATATCAAATTCTTAAGAGTTTCATAACAATAACAATTTTTAATTGCCCTAGTACACGGCTATCGGATAAATTTCCCTCTTTAAGAAGTTATTGACATTAAAACAGTGTTAACGTTTGAAACGTTAATAAAAAACAACATACACATTCTTTTTTGTTATTTAATTTATTGAATATACGAATTAAAGTCGTTTTTCACAACAATAATAAACTTCTTTGTAGCTTTAAATTCAATAAGTTAATTTTAGATTGACGAGCGATTTGAAACAACCCACCCTAAACGAGACAAAAATACGAATCCTCTACATTTCAGCTAAACTATATTCTACCTCTTTCTTCAAACTAAAATCGTCTAATATAATGCGCAACACAGTTCAGTACCAAGATGAAAATGCATCGTACAGTCCAACATGCGGTTTGCACATACAGTGAATATAAGCCTGACTTCAAAGCTCATTTCATGATGATCATCCCATGTGGTCACAGTGTATTATACAATGTAATATGTCAAGCCAAATTAATTGTGTAAAACATGTATTTTTTTTATTTACATATAAACTTTAGATTTTAATATGACACTTATTTAAGGTATTATATTGAAAGTAGTTGAGAAGTTACATGTGAAAAATATAGAGGTTAAATTTGAAATAGCCACTATTGAAGATGTATTGGATATAATAAAAAAAATCTATATACATTTATGGTACTGCAAATTAAATATACATAATTTATAGAAGGCAAAGTCAATGGTGTCATAAAATGCAAAGAAATATCTTAGTACCATGGAAGAGAAGAAAATACGATGATAGGAAAAAAAAGGCAAAGAAGAAGTGGCCTTGGCGATATACAGAAGATAAATAATAATCTGTATAAAATATATTTCTTTAAGAATAAAGTAAGACTTTTACTTAGAAAAGTAGTTAATGAATACAATCATTTACTTTAAATCATTTATATATTTGACATAATTTATAGTGTTATTTTTTTATTCTTATTTGAAAGACAATATTTTTATTGCATTTGTTTAAAATAGCATTATGAAGACCCTTTTGACATCCTTCGAATAGGATAAAATACAAAATAATTGATTTCGTAAAAAATGTGAAATCAAGAAACTAAATTTTTATCTCCCTCTTCTTTTCTCATAAACAAACTCGTTGGTTTACGTGTAAAAATATAACTGCATCTATGAAGAGATCGTCCAAGCTGAAATGATGCGCGCACTACTTAACTATTTTATATAGACCGCCTCGTTGCGCTCGAGTGGCTAGCGTACACGCCTAACTACGCCGACCAACCACGAGGCTCGAGTTCGATTCCCGACGGAGGCAGGTATTTGTGTGATGAACATTTAGCTGTCTGCATTTCCGGGTCTGGGTGTTTATTAAATTTATTCTGGTATCTATTTAAGTATTTCTATGTATTAGTATTGTTGACTAACACCCATAACACAAGCATATAATTTGCTTACTTTGGGGTTATATTCAAGTTATGTGACTTGTCAAGGGATATTTATTTATTTATTATTTAAGTAATAGGTGAGTTAGTGTAAATGTTAATAATAGCTGTAATATCTGCGCGTGTAAATTTTTTGGAGAATCGCAATCTATCTTTTTGGTGACGATCACTGGGTAGACGTGAATTCAGCGCGCGTCATTCAGCTTAAGACGATCTAACTGCTAACATTTTAGATGCTGTCAAAAGGGTTCCCATAGATTGCTACATACATTTGTTCAATTTGTCTAGCAAAAACAATTATTTTGACAATAAAATAGTTATAAATTAAATAGCCGACCAATTTTAATTAATGTTAACCAAAGTTTTTAGTCGATCAATTTTATAAGAAATTAAAAACAACAGTAACTAATTCCAACTTAACTTCGTCCAATATATGTGAGATATGTGCTCAAATCCATAAAGCAGTGATCATAACGTCAGTTTCTATGATCAAATTAAAGCTCACGCCAGTCTAAATCATAAGCTGAATCTAATGGTTTTAATCATTTGCAATGTTTGTGATTTAAACGAATAAACATGTGAGTATATTACCTGTCTCGATATACTATCTTCGTCACCTTGTGAGCTACGACTCGTGTAGGTTCCACCGATACACCTGATAAAAAACACGAGGTAAACAAATCAAGCCATTATAAATGGAGCGCCCGATATTAATAAAAATTTAGAAATCAAAAACCTCTTTTCTCCGCTTTGGTTTACTGGTCCGGTGTTGGCGTTGATATCCCCGTCAAATAACCGGGTCGTTATACACAAAATGCGTTTTTTTTAATTCTAAGAAAAAAAAGTAATGTCCGGTTACCTAGGTTTGTCACCTATCACATTGTGGAACTTTCGCTAACTTTCGCTACTCATTTGTGATCTGGTTATACCTTTGGCGATATCTTCGGGTATACGAGGCGTCAAGACACTTACATAGTAAAAATCCGACTTTTCAAAACGTAATGAAAAAAGGTTGAGATATTAATAACTATATTTAAATGGCAAATACCAAAAGGTTTTACTTTTTAAGTTAGAGCTTTTATACTTTTTACTTCACTGCAAATTTGGGTAACTTGACTTTTTTATATGTAAGTAGAATTTATTTTATAATTACCTGACTAGATGTGCAAGTATAGCTTTCACCCATCTTATTTTCCCACTGTTGAGTAATTCCATTAGCTGTTTGGGATGATACTGCGGTAACACCGGACATGCCATTTGCGAAGCTTCGAACAAACCATAATCAGGCATGTAATCTAAAAGGGGCTGAAAAAAAAACAATTTCGATATTCAAGTTTTTCAAATTAAGAATTAAAATTTTCTTTATCTATAAATTTAGCATACAAGTTAACTTATTCCTTGTTCGTAAGAACAGGTAGTTGTAACTCATAATTTGTTCAAGAGTAAGTTAACGATATTTCAACTAGGGATTTACAACAGGAACCTGCAAATGTAAAATTATTGTATTATTATATAAGTAAAATATAATAATAGTAATTGTCGTTAAAAAGAGTTTTTCATTCAGTTTCAAATAAATGCTGATAATAGGCTTGTGTCCAAAAATGTATTTAGTAATTGATTCTTTCCTTTATTCGATATTGAACAGAAATAACTGAATTTATTTTCAAAAATCGATGAGTAACATTATTATTTTTAGTTTTTTTATAAACCTGTACGAATTTGCCGCGAAAACGCTTTAAACTATCATGGCGCTCTGAATGACGTCACTCAGTGCAAAACAAAACAAACCGTAGTTGGTAATTGATACTTTGCTTTGTTTTAAAACGTCAACAATAACAATGGCGGACGCACTCTGTGACGCAGGGAACGGACGGTTACGGTTAATAACAGAAACGTATCTGTTATTAACCGTTTCGTTTATTGATTAACAGATACTATATGTTACTTATTTATTTCGGTTAACAGAAATGAATAATGTTTGAGTTTATGAATACGCCTATCGATCGGTTAATAGAAACATATCTGTTAACCTAATGAATTCTGTTAATAGTAATCGGAAAATAAGGGTATTTGTCCATAAACTTTGAAATTACGAATGCGCGGCGCGGCGGCAATGGCGACTTTGGCGCTGGCGGCACACGGTTGATCGAAAACCTTCTATAAACGACGTAGGATCTTGATTTTATGGATGTTTTTTTTTTGCTGGAAATGACTTTTGCTGGTCATTACTGTTCGATAAAATGTCATATGATGTTGTGTGCACAAATGGAAGAATTACAATTTATTTAAGAAAAAATCATGAAAAATAAAGATCTGTAATCGCAAGGTTTGCGATATTGCGATTTGTGATTTTTTTATATTTATTTGTGAATTTTTGACATTACTTGCGATTGTTTTTTTAAATCTTCAAAATTTTCAAAAAAAATTTATTACGATTAGTGTTTAAATATGACTATACCAAGTGTAATTTATAATATTTTTTTCCTTTGACCAACACATTCTAATAAATCACAAAGTCGTAGGTATTTCCTATTAAT